>JABUQX010080516.1:0-38437 GCA_015478945.1 Trachelipus rathkii
CACTCACTTCATTTACATCTCTACGGCTTATAAACATTTTAATGCTATCAGATATTTATTATTTCATTGCATACCTTGTCAACATATATATGAGTATTACGTAGGTTTTGGTCATTCAAGAACTCATTCTATACTAAATATATATAATAACACCATTACGAAAGTATTAAAGTAAAATTGATATATGATTATATGGAATGACCAATGATAAATACAATGTAAAGATTTGAATTAGATAGAAGCCTAACAACCCTACTAAAATTGTAACATAAACCAACTCTGAATAAAATTAAGAGAAAGGATAGATTCTAGCTATATGTTATAAACTCAAATCGGAATATCGTGTTTTCATTTCAGGATATCAAACTCAAATTTTCGAAAAATAGGAAATACTATTACCACAGTTGAAAGTATCATATACCAATCTATCTTTTTCTTTAAAAATAGCATTTCTTCTAAAAGCTCTCAAAAAAAGAACGAAAAAAAAAGTTTTTTCTTCTTAAAAAAATGAAAAAACATGTTTTTTTCCTGAAAAAAACATTTGAAAAAAAAAAAAACTGATTTTTCCAACCCTAATCTTGATATAAGAATAGCTAGCATTCAGATAATAGGGTTGTTAAGATTTTTGGATAGTCTGCCACGGAGAGTTGTTGAGTGTGCTCGATTGCAACATTTAAGAAAGGGTTGCATAGGTATATAGTGGATGGGCTGGGTACATTAAGACATTAAGAATATAGAAGACAGTAAAAGCCAACATGGGCTATCGAGAGCTGTCCCAGTGCAACCCACTAACCCCACAAACATGCTCATGCAGAATCACAAAGGCACCCTAGGCTTGTTCAATTTGGTTGTAACAACAAATCCCCAATTTTGGCTTAGTCAAAAACTAATGATATACAAATATGATACCCCAAACCATCCACATGCATTAATAAGCCAGTTATGGTCACACATGCCATCTAACTTTAATATTAATAACTATAACTAAAAACCTGCCAATTATTTGGCTTCGTCAATATATATATTATATGATTCCCAACCCATCCATAAAACGAATCTAACCAGTTTTGTTTTTTTCTTAAATGTTGCAATCGAAGTCAACTCAACAACCTCCTCTGGCAGACTATTCCAAAATTTAACAAACCTCATTACTGAATGCATGCTTTTCTTAATATCAAGATGGTCATGCTTTTCTTCTTCATTTTTGCTTATATGCCCCCTGGTCACTCTGTCCATGATTCTATGAAAATTTTTATTGGTTCTCTGTATTATCAGTAGATGTAAATATTTTGTAGACTTGTAATCATGTCCCGTCTGAGAAATCGCCTTTCTACAGAAAACTTTCCTAACCTTCAGGCTCTCCTCATAGCTCTTACCCTCAAACGCCAAGACAATTCATCGTCTTGTTTGCTTCTAATGTTGCACTCTCCTCTAGCATAATCTAAGTCTTATCTTTAAATAAGGGGTCCAAACTTGTGCACAATAACTTTCTACTTACTGGCCTACATAGATCATTATTTACAGTTTAACTTATTATTCCTTGCTTCTTGTAAATTCGCACATTTGCGATTTTATATGCCCGTCATCTTTATTTAGCTTTATTTTAGCTTGCCAACACTGAATTAAGCTTACTTTCAAATTTATGCTTATAATCACACCTAAATCGTTTTCTTGGTCCACAGATTCAAGCCAATCTCCATTCATGTCGTAGTTAAAACTTTTATTTGAGTAAACTAGGTGAAGACCTTACATCTTTTTACTATTAAAATTCTTTGCCATTATCTGCCCACCCAAGAAGTTTATCAAGATCATTTGAATCTTTCTGCATCCTTCCTATTCCTAACTGAGGTGGGCCACTTTAGTATCATCTGCAAGCTTAGAAACCTTGCATTTAATCCTGGTCTAAATCATGTTATATATATGAGGAAAATAGTGGCCCAGCACTGAACCCTGTGGGACCACTTCTTCACCTATTTCCCGATGATGATTTATTCCCATTTAGTTGTATCACTGTTATTCTTATTTCGACACCACTTTAATCAACCATGTCGCACTCCACCTACTACCACATTGCAGATAACTTTTTTTCCATCAAGACCTTATGTGGGGAACCTTATCAAAAGCTTTACTTAAAGTCTAATATAACAAATATCAACTGGATCTCTCAGGTCGATGCATGTCAGTAATGTATTTCCATAAACTTTCTAATAAGTGTTTGATCCTGACATGAGCTACCCCGCTTATCTGAAACTGTGATGCTGGGGTCATACAATACTTGTTATCTCTAAATATTTCTCTATTTTGAACGCTTGTCATTAACTCTTGTCAGAACTTTCACCAGGAATGTTAAGCTAACTGGCACTATTAATTTCCCAAAATACTTTCTTACTACCTTCCTTATCAAATAGGCACAACATATGCCATTTTTCCAGTCATCTGGTACCCCACCAAATGTTATAGATGAGTTTAAAAATCTAAATAACAGTGCCTTTGCAATGCTGGTAATACCCTCTTTCAGATTCTACCATATCTACCATCAGGGCCTGCAGCTTTACTTGGGTCAATATGATGTAATAAAACGTTTGATATCTTTTACATCAAAATTCAATTCTGTAAGTCTAATTTGTTTACCAATGCAATAAGAAAGAACTATTACGTCTCAGCAAAATATTATCCTAATCTTTCTCAGTAAACACTGAAGCAAATAAGCTTTGAAAATGTTGACCATTTTCTTATCTGAACTCACTAAATTTTCCATCAAGTGTTTAAATTGGACAAATTGTCCTTTCTTACTTTTAAATTTAATAAAAGCTATAAAAAACGTCTTTCAGTTCTTATTACTTTTCTTGGCTAAATTAATTTCTACGCCTCTCTCTTTGCCCTTTCTTATTGATTGGTTAAGTTCATTTGCTTTTTTCCTATAAATTTTTCTAAAATCATCTTCCCTATTACTACCTTGAATATTTTAAAACATCTAACCGGCTTTTCATTAATTTTCTCTCATCCTCTCCTATTCCACAAACGGCGTTTTTCTCTTTGCCACCCTAATGTGGTTTATCTTTAAAACATACTGACCTGAATGTTCATTAAAATTTGCTTAAACTGTTCCCACAACACATGATAAAACAGTTTTGATCTTTAAACTCTTTATCCCCAGTCAGTACTAACTAAGCATGTCTCGAAATTAGGTAAAATCGCCATTTTTGGAAATTTATGGTCTTTTCCTATTAACTTGCAATTTGGGCCCAGATATTCATTCATATTAATCATAATTATTTTTGGTCAACTAGTCCTAAATTCTCTACAACTCTAACTATCATCACACCATACTTTCATCGTTTCAGTTAATATTAAGTCTAGTAGTGCTATCGTTCTTGTGGGTTCTCTGGCCATTGGGTAAAAAGTTATCATGTAATACAATTTTATGGAATGCAGAATCTACTATGGTGCCATCATTAGATACCCTCTATTTCTTTTCACCAATTTCCGCCGACGTGTAATTCTTGACTCTGGCCAGCCAAGAGGTCTATAAAATGCCCCTATTTCATATGATTTATTGTATATAACAGAATATCTACCCACCCATTTCAATATCATGATTCATTTTAAAGTCTGTCATTAATAGATTGAATATTGCTTTAAACATAAAGCGCCACACCACCACCTTTCTTTCCTCTACGCTGGTATAAATAAGTGAATATCCGTCTATTTCATATTTCTGAAAGGAGTCTCCATATAATTCTTCATTAACCCATGCCTCAGTTATGCAAATAATGTCTAGATTCTCACTTATGGTATAACTAATCAGCTCATCTTTTTTATTTCTAAGGCTATGAGCATTTGTGTAAAAACACTTATATATTTAGACGAAGCCCAATTGGCGGTTTTTTTAGTTACAGTAGTTATTTAAGGTTAAACTGCATGTGTGACCATAATTAGTTATTAATACATGTGGATGGTTTGGGTGTATCATATAGCTATATCATTAGTTTTGACTAAGCAAATTGGTGGATTTGTAGTTATAGTAATTTGACCAAGCCCTAGGGTGCTTTGTGGATTTTGCATGATGCAATGTTTGGTTGTAGTGGGTTGACTGGGACAGTCTCAACAGGCCCATCGTGGCTTTTTACTGTCTCTATATTCTTATTGTCTTAATGTCTTAATATATATAGTGGTGGTTGGTCCCATGGAGATCTTATAAAAAAAAATGAGTGGGCCTCGTGCTCATTTTAGGGCCATCCTAGTTCAGGTTATGATAAGATTTGTTAAGTATACATAGATTTTCTCTTTGTATATATACTCTAACAAACCTGACTAAACCTGAACTAGAGGGCCTGATAATGACCTAACCTGGATGGATCAAATAATGAAAAGTATAGAAGTTTTAACAACTTTTGAGAGGCTGTACTTTTTTATCCTAAAGAGACTGCCGTTTGGTTTATTTTTTATTCTTTGCAATTTATTTTTTTTTTAGAGTAGCGTTGGGCGGGGTGACCGGGCCCGCCTCTTTAGGAGGGGTGATTCGGTCCACTCTAAATAAAAAAAAAAAAAAAAAAAAAAAAAAAAAAAATTTTTTTGTTCATTTAAAAAATTAATATCTCACGCGGTAGTACTAAAAATTTTTTTTTAGATCTTTTTAATTCCTAGAAGTTTTTATAATTTTTTAAAAAATGTTATAAATTAGGGTACTACAAATGCCCTTCAATAGAATTTCACTTTTGAAAAATGTGAGTTTTTTTAACTTTGTTATAAAATGAAAAATTGTGAATGGATTTTAATTATTTTTTCTCAGTGGATACACTCGAGTATGTTAGCTTTAAACTGGCAAAGTAAATTTTTGATCCAAACAGTATTAGTGGCAAAATCACGGGCCTAACTTGGTCCGATTCACCCCGCCGTAAAAATTGGAGGGGTGACTCGGACCACCATTGTTTTTCGTATTATACGTATTATTATTGACATTTTTATTACGTATAATTAATTTAAAAATAATAAAAAGTTACTTATATTAAGTGAAAATTAAAAAAAAAATGAAATTTATATAAAAAAAACGAATTCAAAAAAGTGTCAAAATTTTTGAGCGGAGAGGGATGAATCGGGACCACCTTATTATTTATTCTAATTTTATTTATCATTTGACATTTTTATTACTTATTAAGTTTATTTTTAATATGATAATATAGATAAAAAATCAAAAGTAAATAAAAATTAAAATGTAAAATTGAATTTATACGTAAAAGAGGAATTTAAACAGATGGTCCGATTCACCCCTCAATGGTGGTCCGATTCACCCCTCCAAGGTCGGGTGACTGACATCATTCAAACTTTAATAAAACTAGTTATTATTTAATTACATTATTATTGTTTTTGTGTGCTTATGACCGCCTATAGGGCCGTGATTTACAAAAAAAATTCCAAAAAGTGCATTAGGTGAGAGTCGGGAGACGAAGTTTACCTAAAGTTGGTTCCAAGTCACCCCGCCCAGGACGCTATAGCATCCTGTTATTTTTATAAAAAGTTGGAGTGAACCTTCTGCGATACGTTAACCGGGGTAATTTCAGAACTCCGGGGCAATTTCAGAATTTTTAGTTTTTATTGGTTGACTAAAAACTACAAATTTACCAAAAAAAAAATTTTAACAAAGTTGTCGACTAACAGAATTATTCATCCTATAATAAAATTATAAAAATATACATTCGTACTGCCAAAGATTTTTTGATTTTTCTTTCAAAAAAAATTTTTTTTTTGCTAAATCTCAAATTTTGATTTAGCTATAAGGTCTGTGTACGAAAAATAAAACAAATTGTAAAATTTGTTCACACCAGTCTTTGAAAGTACAGTTTTAAAAGCTATGTAAACTCACCCCATAATACAACTATATATATATATATTGGTAGCAGCCATTTCATTTAAAAAGTATTTTAATATTTAATGAACCCAGGGCAATTTCAGAATTCCATTCCATTCCATCTTCCTTTGTCCTTCTCTGCCATGCCACTCTTTGCTTCTCAGTTGGGCGGACCACCACTCCAGGGGGTCTCAGGCTCATTTGCAAGGGTTCTTGGAACCCTAACAATTAGAGATCTAATGTCTTAAAAAACATTAATACCCATCTTATTTGAACCTAATATGCAGCGCCCAGAGAGAATAGCCAGAATTAGTCTGGTCCGGATGCCAACTTGACTGGATTTCATCATTGTGCTGCCGTCACTTAAATATTAAAATCAAGGCACTCTATTTACATTTCATTATCTTCTATGGAAACACAGCATCAATCAAATTTCATCCCTCTATGAGACATTTTATCCAGGTTTTTTTGGGCCCAATCTTCCCCTCACCGCTTGACTGGGTGGCCAATCAATCAGTAATATTATGGGGCAATCCACTCTGAGAGCACTCAGGAACCCATTATAACAAAACTACCGCAATATCAAAAAATAAAAAGAATTGCTAAAGGTTGCCAGATTTAACAGGAAAAAAGAACTAAAAAATGTAAATCTGGCAATACAGCTAATTTATTATTCTTACTTACTACTAACAAGTTAGGGAAGCTCATTTCAGCTAGTGTCCACGCCATAAAATGTGGTAAAATTTATATATAATATTTTTTTAGGTTTTCTGCAATTGGCCGCCCCAAAAAAAAAACTATTTTTTAGAGAATTATATTAGAAAAATATAGTAATTATATTTTAATTATATTTAATTTCTTTACATTAAAATTAAACGACTTTACCAAACTTAGAATTATCACATACCTGGAGCTAATAACGCCTCTAAGTGCTAAATAGAGATTTTATAAGCTACAGTTATCAGTACTTAAAAAAAATGGATGAATTTTTTCTGAAATTGATCCCAAAGTTTGACATAAATATATATATAGTATTACTATAATATATATATATATATATATATAATATAATATATATTATAATATACTATATATATGTATCATAAAATAATTAAAATAAATGTATTAAATATTATAAAAATATTATATATATATATATATATATTATATATAATATATATATATATAAACCGTATGATATACTATAGTATATACGTATTAAAATAGTATACCTACACATATTAGTATAATATATATATATATACATAATCTATCCAACAACCACAATAACTAATATACTTAATACTATAAATGATATCATATAACCTACTACAGACTATATAGGGATGAACCGATACGCAGAAAAGAGGTCGATAACCTACGATACTGATCATCTAATTTTTTCAGAGTGCCGATACCGATCCCCGATACCTTTTAAATTAATATCATAAATTACACAGCTAATAAGATAGACATACTGTGGCACTGCTAGGACAAACTCAAGATTGCATTCCCTGTTAGCAAACAATACTTAGTCAATTTTATATTTCATATTTGCTCTGTGCCCAGGTATGACTTTAATTTCTATAATATTAAAACCCATAGTACCTTTAAGGAATAATTAATTAGCAAATATAATATTATTAACTTTTTTATGTTTCTATTTAATTTAAACTAAATCATTACCATATTCCATTGTTCAAGTAAGTATCTTAACTAAAGTTTAGCTATCTAGAGCCTTTATGTTTTAGACATGTAATTACAATTTACAAGAATTCTTTTAGCTAGCTTACAATAATAAAGATAAAAATAATGAAAGAAGATACCTTGCAATATCAGCGGCACAACGCTAAATACGAAAAAACGCCTATTACTCAAACATGGACAATTTAATAAAATCTCCTTTAAGATAGATATATTCAAATGATCAACATTCAAAAAACGTTCACAATTGTGATGCAAAAAACATTAAGCTTTCACTAGTATCTGCGAGAGAACTGTTCTTTATATTGGCGGATAGTTTCTTCATACTAACTAAGAATTCCATATCACGCTCTTCATCTCGACTGATGAAGGAGGTGTCTCGAAATATATAGATGCAAGACCTGCTCAATAATGAAAAACCAATTGGCCCATGTTAGTCACATAGCCACCGGCATGAATAGGATTTCTGCTTCTTGTAGGCAGCCATAATCAATCGTATATTAAGCTACGAAGCCTCATCTACCTCTTTCACAGACTGCAAATTTGAATTATCTTTAGCACTCCTTGCATGACTGTCTCTTCCAGTTTTTTACAGATGAGGTTTCCCCTGGTCGTTTATCCTTTGAGGGTGAAACTGAGATGTCAATGCAATTTCGGGCCATGAACTTATCAAAGTCTAACATTCCCAAATCCTCATCTTCAGTGGTTTATTTGCTGAGAAAGCACCATCGTCACTATCAGGTGCTTAAAGATTGTTTTCAGGGGTTGCAGATAAGGGGGCTTCCACTTCTCTGTCTTTTTTTTTTTTTTTTTTTTTTTTTTTTTTTGTCAGCCGAAAGAAGCTCTTCGGTTATGCTATTTTAATCCATTCTAGAAGTGGTTCACCGTCGGAAGTGCCATTCTTGTGGGGTTTCAGACTAGCTTTAAGGAATTCTTTATAGAACCATTTATTTATTTATTTTTTTATAGTTTGTCCACCGATGACACCGCCGCTCACGGGAAGAACCCTATTCAAGGAGTGGGTGTTGAACGCCTCAAAAACCATTCTAACGAAATTACGGCAAATAAGCACAGATGGCAGGGCTTTAAAGTGAAGGGAAATTAAATTGAAGTAGGAAACACAGATGATGGAAGAGATTCCACAGAACAGGTGGCAGGAAAGAAAAGAAAGCAGCCTGCAGCGAACCAAGTCTGGAGTTACTAACACAACACAAACTGCATGTGCCCGACACAGCACCCCTTGTGCTACGTAGGCGTCAAAAAGGTGGGTGGTACGCGAGTGGATAGTTCCCACGAGCACTTGCCTTAAGTAACCTATAGAAACGGGATAAGCAGCCAACATCGCGCAGCAAATTAAAGGGTGCCAGCGAACTAGAAAGTACAGGACAGTTTATAAGTATTTTGGGCCTTTGACTCGACCCTATCCAAAAGCCGGATGAACCAGAGCCCCCGCCGCTCACAGATATGAGAGCAGTTACTTCCATACAAGAGAGAGGTGACTTTGTAATGAGAAGAGGAAAAAAAAAGTCTTGCACTCTAAACAGAACTCCCAGTTTTCGTTGTAGGCGCCCTAGCAAACCACTTGTTGATTTGAGGTTTTCAAAAAGCATTTTTTTGTTTATGTTAAGGCCAAGGATGTTTATATTGTGCAACAGGAGAGACGAAGAGAACCGTCGAAAGAGTAGAAAAAGTTAAGTGTCTTAGAGAGAGAGATTGGTAGAGAATCTGGGTTTTTAAAGAATTAAAATTTCACAAGGTTGAGACCGACCCAACCCTGAAATTCTATCCAGAACAGCGACGAGATAGATAGAGAAGTATTTAAAAATGCGAGGCAATTCTAGAAGTAAAAAGAGGGAGCAGAATTGATATGAGTTGAAGAAAGAAGGGTCAAGTCATCGAAATATGAGTGGATAGAGTTAGCATGTGCAGGTGAGAAGATCATTGATGAAAAGCAGGAATAAAGTCGGAGATAAAACAGAACCCTGAGGAACACCACTATTGACAGAAAAAGAAAGTCGCCCCATCAACAACAGCCAACATTGAGCGATTTGAAAGAAAGCTAGACATAAGTAAGGAAAGAGAAGAAGGAAACCCAAAGGAGGGGAGCTTGGAGAGCAGTGAGCGTGCCATACCCGGTCAAGATGCTTTGGATATGTCCCAGCGCCACCCACACAAGTCTTCCCGTTAGTTCCTAAGGGCGGAAAACCATAAATCTGTTAAATATGGAAAGTATATCGCCAGTAGAATTCGTGCACACCGAAAGGCGTACTGGTAATCAGAAAGAAGGAAAAGAGATTCCAGATGATCTAACGAAAGTGAGAGTTGAGAAGGGTTTCAAAGATCTTAGAAAGAATAAAGTGAGAGCTATAGGCGTAGTTAGAAGGATCAGAAGCAGCATCCATTTTTTCGGACTAGGTTGACCATTGCGCGCTCTCAACACTGAGGGAAATGCTAGTATTGAGGCATAGAGAATATAGTTGAAGCGAGGGTGGGGTCAGCACGGAAAGAACTTCTCAAAAACGGAAGAGAGATAGATCCAAGGGCACCCGCTCTTCCTAACGTTACATAGATTTTCAAGGAGCTCATGCACCCGATCAAATGAAAATGACCGGTAAAGGCATAGGACACCTGAGAGGAAGGAGGAGGAGGAGGAATACCTGAATCGTCCAGGGTTGAATTAGAGGAAAATAGGAGGCCCAAAGAGATGATTGGCCCTTTCAGTTGGGGGGTATTAACAACAGAATCATCCAGAGCGAATAAGGGAGGAAAGGAATGATTTATATCAGAAGTTGTTAGAGATGTTTTTGGGAAGAGGCCAGAGAGATTTGTCAGATAGGAGAGACAAGGAGGTCAGCGCATTTTCGTTTAATGGAAGTCCGCTGTGCTCGTTGAAGAGTATCCCCTGCAACGATTTCTAGCTGATTGAAAATTGGCAGAGTGATAGGAGAACGAGTTTTCCACAACCGATACGCACTGTCTCTAGCCTGAATAGCTGGAAGACAAGCACGGTCGACCCATGAATTTTGAGGAGAGAAAGATTTAATCGAAGAAGGAGTGAACCTCCTCATCCCATGTTTGTAGCGTCTTCAGAGTCAAAGCCATCAAGCTCCAGTTATGGTTAACGTAGAAGTGACTCAACCCCCCCTCCCATCGGCCCCGATTAAAGTGCAGAAGATACACTTAGGGCAGTATGGAGCTGTTGGAGAGAAAGTATTGAAATAAGAGGTATAAGCTTCTGGTCAGATTTACCAATAGCGAAGTCGGATTGGGTGTTATTTAAGAGAGAAGACTAGTGGTTAAACAATAGTCAAGTGTGTCAAGAATGAGGACGATCCGGAACGTGGTGTGTGTTCGTAATTAGTGCTCCAGATCGCTTGAGTAATCACTAAAGTGATTCGCCCCTCCCCACCTAAATCAGTATGAGAGACCCAACCATTCAGTGTTGTGACATTGGAAATCCCCAATATAAGAGGACCTCAGTAGTGCGGATGAGAAGATCATATAACTAGTCTCTTGAGAAGTAGAAAAAGATATCAAAAAATATATTCTGTTCTGTTAGAGAACAGTAGCAGAAGCACATATATATATATATTGTAGTTGAAGGAAGAAAGATTTTAAAGCCACAGAACATCGTCGAAGTTAAGAGATTCGAGATTCACGAGACGGGTTCAGGAGTATTAATGTTACATAGGCACACACTCCACCCTTCAAGACGGAAATTATGAAAATAAGTTATAGTTGGATTTACGAGTTAGAGGATGAAATCTTAGCCATCTGTGTCTCAGACAAGAGCAAAAGCAAGTTAGGTTGGTTAGAGAGGTGGTATTCCACGGATGCTAAGTTAGATGTTAAGCCGCGGATGTTTAGTAAAGTCTTTATAGAACCGCGTCGGCAAATCTGCCATTCACACACGCACACAGCAACCACACCAAAACCAAAAAACAAACAGACAAAACAAAATAAAAAAAAACATAAAAAAACAGTATTATGCATTATTCACACACTAAAAAACCCGTAAATTTTTATATTTAAAACATAAAACTTATTTTTTAAATACAATATGCAAAATCATGAAAAATTGTAGAAAGTTACACACGCACTCGTTACAGACTGAAATAAGAAAAAAAATTGGCAAGTATTCAACGTGTAAAAATGATTAGCTCTTAAGAATAACAATTAACTAAAAAACGTTGGTGCTATGCCTTAAACTCGTTATAAAAAATTAAAAAAATAGACACTAAAAACTATTTAAAAAAACTACCGGAAAAAAAAACTACCCTATACATCTAAACTACTATACAACAATCCTAATAACACGAACTTATTGCTATCTGAACATAACTAAAAAAGAAAAGAAAAAGTAGAGAAAAGAAAAGAAAAGTTTTAAAACTCGTACAGTAGAACTTTACTAAAACGCATAACACGATCGTATAAAAATAGTTAAATTTAATAAAAATTCTATAATATAAAAAAAAAGTTTGAAAAACACACAAACTTCATTAATACACAGCACTCACATAAACACTTAAATTATGCAGCCATTCGAGAGCTTGGACCAAGTCTTCACACCACGAACCACACGGCCAGAGCAGCACATGATATATATATAGATTATATATATATATATAATATATATATTATTATATATATAATATAATATATAATTATATATATATAATATAATATATATAATTATATATAGAAAATATGTAATATATTATATATATATATATATATACAAGTAAATTCCAGAACTGTTTAATCAGCTTTAAATTCCAAGCTAGAATCTACAATTATAATTCCAAAACTTTTAATCCTAAAGTGGATTGGAGAATTAAAATGTAAATAATATACTAGTATAATATATACATAAAGCTGAATAGGTAACTGAGTTAATAGGTCATTGTTTCATCTGTTTTGAGCGCTTTAAAACGCTCGCAGAAATTGAACAATGTACTACCTATTGATGTATTGAAATGACGTTATCAAGGCTATTCAAACGCCGCGTTGGAAGCCATCGCATAGAAGGGACCGAGGAATATTATAACTGAAAACTTGAAACTTTCTAGCAAAAAGATTCTCTAAAAATGGAGTAAACATAGAAAGATGTGCTGAAGATTTATTTCCATAATTGCAATATGAAGCTTAAATAAAATGGATTACAAAACTAAATTAAGAATAAATAAATTAAAAAAAAAACTATGTATTTTATTAAGGGTTCAGAAGCAAAAGGTGAAAAACTAAAAGAGACATGCCATTTTTTTTTTAAACCTTACTTTTTAAGAAAATGGATATTAAGTTTTACAATGTATAAACTTTCTTTATATATATATATATATATATATATATATATATATATATATAATATATATATATATATATATATATATATATAACTTATAATATATATAAATATATACCTATATATAAATATTTTATTTTAAATATATATATAAATATATATATATAAAATATATATATACTGAAATATGACGATTCTCATACGTTTCATAATATCACTCAATCCTTACTACTTCCATTTCTAACTAATGTTATCTATAATAATTATTTGTCCTTCACTCTAATCTTCTACGTCAATACCTATCTCAATTAGTACGGTTCACTTGCTCCACTTATCACCATCTTTTCATCTCATATACTATAATTCCATGCACCACATTTTCTATACTAAAACATTTATATATCATATAAATATAGTATATATTACTACTATATATATATATATAATTTATATATAGTATATATATAATATATATATACGATTATATATATAATACTATATATATTATATAATATATAATATTAATATATTATTATATTAATATATAATATAACTATATATAATAACTTATATAATATATTTATATATATATAATAATATATAATAAATATATATATTTAATATATATATATATATATATATATATAAGATGATGTATATCTTTATAAGAAAATCTTCATAATTAAACCGTACTCATCGTGGTAAAATTTGTATTGTCTGGAGAAATTCCTGGAAGCCTACTTCAGCTTTGACTTGAAACTATTTTAATTACTAAAATTTCGTATATCCTTAGAAAAATATTTGAACATTTAAAGGCAACATGAATTCATTTTCCAAAAAATCCAAGATAAAAAAACTGCGATGATTGAATAAGCTCTTCCAAATATCGTTGATCTAATAGGTTTTCCAGAAAATGATTAGAAAGTGTTAAAAGAATGCCTTCTCTGATGAAGGAAAATGGGGTTCTTCAGAGAAACTAGATGGTGCTGGTAAGAACAAAGTTTATTGGACTTTAGTAATATTGTGGAAACTGTAGGTGATGGCAGATATGTCCATATAAAAGTTAATAATTATGACCACACCAACACTAATCTCGATAAAAATTTGACAATTTAAAGAAAAAGCTAAAGAAAATAACTGGTTATTTTTTTTGGGCGCCTAAAAGGTATAAATGAATGATGTATCTAGCATAACTGAACTTAGAGACATCTTTCTGACTTTCTCGCATCTCCAATTGAGGTAGAAGTAATATAGACCTAAAGTTTTAACTGTAATATATATATATATAAATATATATATATATATATATATATAATTATATTATATATATATATATATATAGAATAATATATATATTATAATATATATATATATATATAATATATATATAATTATATATATATAATATATATAGTAATATGTAGAAGAAGACATTTATGAATTGGAAGTAAAGAATTTACGTTTATCTGGAGAACCACCGCATGCTTGCGATATGAGGACAATATACCCGATGCTTTACCACTGAGCCATCCTCCCAACCCCAAAAAAGTTGGATTTCAAGAAACAGTTTAAAGCAACCGAGCTCCCGTCAAGGCGACATCATCAGGCGGTGTCCAGCCTGTCCTGTCCCTCGTTCTTTATATTGTAGAAGTTAAATATTGCATATTAAATCGCAATTAGAAGATGTAAAAAAGAACAAAGAACATAATTGGAAGGTAAAGAATTTATTGCCTTCTCTGGGATGAATCACCGCATTTTGCGAAATGGAGGACAAATTTACCCGCATGCTTTACACTGAGCCATCCTCCAACCCAATATATTTATTGATATATAGATATATATAGATATATATATAACTATATATAATAAATATATTATATATTAATATATATAGTGCTATAAATATACTAATATAATATATATATAAACATATATATAGTAATATATTATATATATATATATATAATATATAAAATATACTATATACTAAATATACTGTGTATATACTGATTATACTGATATTATGAGATATATATTATATATACTATATATAGTATATATATTATAAAGTTATAGCGCTGCTGTATAGTATTATATAGACGCTTATATCATATCCGCATAAGGATAAACCGAACGCTTCCATCCTTCAATACTCCTACCTCATCGCGAGTGGCGCATACCGGCGTATTTGATAAAACAAAAACTCTCCCCTTCTAACAGTCAAATTCTACTCTGCTGCGTAAAATTGAAAGCCTCGACCCTATAGCACATGACCGCGTATGTGATTTTTTGCACAGACCTACGTCTACGATGGCACTTAGATATAGTTGAAGAGACGCGAGAAATGCTTCCGGAGGAATATTCACCCAACCAAACAGGAACCACCACACGCGCTCTCTCCCGTCACACACTCGGCGTTAGGGTCAAACAGAGCATCCCGCACAGGTGAAATACTTAACCGGGGCAAAAATGTAATTGAATAAGATTAACTGCTCATCTCTTCTACACCTCATCGCAGTGTGATAGTATTGATAAAAAATAACCCCTAAGTAATTTTCGACTTGCTGGATTAACCTGCGGCACCGTAGCAAGATGACCGCGTAAGCGTCAAACTCCCAGGCGCAGAGTGAAATTACTAAGGTTATTTTTATCAAATATCCCTATCACACTCGATGAGCCGCGTTGTGTTCCTGTTTGGTAGGGGATATATCTCATACAGAACATCTCGCTCTTCTTTTAGTCCATCGTGCCGTTAAACATTTACGCGGTCATCTGCTAGGGTCCAGTTCAATCCAGCAGAGTGAAATTACTTAAAGGTTCTTTTTATCTAATACCCTTATCACACTTGCGATGAGTGTTAGAAGGTATGAAACAGGCACAAGTTATCCTTATTCAAATACATCTTATAATTTCCCGTTAATTAAGTAATTTCCACTCTGTGCGTGCTCTGTCTGACCCTACGCCGAGTGTGGACGGAAGCAGCGCGGTGTAGGTTCCTGTTGGTGGTTGATATATCACTACAGAACATTTCTCGCGTCTTCTTTTATCCACGTGACATAGCGTCAAAACACTTACCCGTCATCGGCTAAGGCCCAGTCAGAACCCACAGAGGAAAAATTAACTAAGGGGTATTTTTATCAATATATAGTAAATTATCTATATTATATATAGTTAGATATATATATTATATGAATAAATAATATAATATATAATAATATATAATATATATATATATATATATATATATTATTCGCACCATGCGGTAGATAAAGTGGTACGGCACTATCCCAACTACCACTCCTGCGCCCATTAGTCTCCTTCTACGACACGCAAAACATACGCTGGAGGAATCTTTCTCCCCACACACAAGGATATAAGTATTGTCTGTAAGGTATTGTCTGAAAGAAAGGTTAAGAGGTAATCTTGAACGAAAAAAAATAAAAGGTGCGAACCATGGGCATTGAATGTCATTGAACACCAAACCTTAAGCCGCAATATGAGGTACCCCATCCTGCAAGTCTCGCTACTCTAACTCAAATAATATATATATAATAAAATATATTAATATATATATATATATATATTAAGCATTATGATCATAATTTCTCAGTACATCTTATACGACATACATGCCCTAGCTGTCCAACTGACCTGGCTTGTAGCATAGATCTGCCTAGTAGTCACCGTAACACATCAGCCACATCTAATCAATCACTGTCCACGCCTGAGAATACTCTTAAGTACTGTGTAGCAGTTGTTGTGAGAAATTCGCCAACGCTGACTTCGACCAATTTATGTCGCGACCTCGCCAGTGGATCGTCTTGTGAGAAGCTGTGCAAAATTCCAATGCTGCGCGGAGAGTGAGTATTCCCAGCAATAGCTTCAGTGCCGCTTCCAAATATATCGTCTCACTTCTGATATTCCCTTCTAGAGACTCCAGATCTGCGATCCAAAACCAATTTACTGGATTCTGTGCTGCGTATATGAATGGTGAAAATGCGAGCAACTAAATGTAAAAGACACTTAAACTCCACAAATCCCGAAGATCACTTTTGCCGAATCACTCAAAAAATGGAAAATACGTTTTTAAACCATCACGCACGCACACACGATTTTGAGGATTTTTTTTGTTGGTAGTTTAATCTCCGCATTGTATCTATATATACTATATATAAATCTTATATATATAATATAATATGGTGCAATAAATACGACAACTAAGTATAGTCAAAATCACTCAAACTGGACAATCTTTCTTGATCTTAAACTTTCGATGACATCTTTTCACCGACAATCTTTAAAATTTTATACTTTAGGATAACACTTCACAAATCACGAAGATCAATTTTGCCAATTTGCTCAAAAAATCTAAAATGCGTTCTTAACTTTTACTCACTTCTGATTTTGTGGACGTTCTGTTGGTTATTTTTCTCCGTAGTTTATCAACCTCTCTCACGACTCTTCCTCTGAGATTGGTGCCGACAATCTCTAAAAGAAACTTACCAGCTGTCACTAATTCATTGACGCTCTTCTCTTTGCTTCAGCTCTCTTCTCGTACTCCAATATTCGCCCTGGTACGTTCGACAGCTCTGTTACCGATCTTCGTGACCTCGTCTTTGGTGAAGAATAGGTATTTTTCTCACTCTGCGTTTCATTTTCTATTCGTTCTTGTTCATTGTGGGCTGTTAATCTTTATGGTCTTTCTCCTACTTTTTCTAGCTCTTCATAAATAGACTTGGGTCTGGTCTCCTGGGTAGTCAGGTCGTCACAAAGGGTATAAGGTACTCTCAGATTTTCCGTAAGCTCTGTGTCTCCCACTTCCAATTCATCCTTCCTTTGGTTGAGCTTTGTATCCACCTCATCTCTACTTACGGAGCTTACCTTCACTCCCAACATGGAGCTACTCTCCTGAAAACGTAGCGACTCCTCAAATCTTCGAATGTCAAATTCGAATCTTTCATCACTCTCTGTACCGTCAACATCAAACCAGTCTACGTGTTCGCCATCATTAATTGGTGAGAGGTCCAGGTCTAAATCTTCAGTCTGGGTGGAGATGCTGTTAACTCTTATAACTGTTTCCACCGCTGTGTCCTTTTTATGGCAAACTCGTTTTGTGGCCTCTTGTTTCAACATCCTCCATGCTGCTTTCAGCCTTGAGCCACGTTTCCTCTGTATCTCTGCATCTGACACATAGCTGTTCTGTACAGGAAATACCTTGGTGGTGTGCTCTCCTTTAAATCTTCTTCAACTATCTCTACATGCGGAACTTCTGACTCCGGCTCTACCTCATCTTGCTGGAAATATTGTTGTAAATGCAATGGTGGATTCGCCCAAACTTTCAGGTGTGAGTAGTGTGCCCTTAGGGTTTTGCCTTTTCCTGTAATGTTGTATGCTATCCCTTCCGACACTACTTTTGTGACCACGAAGGGACCCTCATACTGATCTCCCAACTTCCTGTCCAACGTTCTGTCTACCGTTAAGTTTTTTCTTTTCCCCCGACCCCCCCCGCGTAGGGTAAAATCTAAAATGCGTTCTTAAACTTCTACTCACTTCTGATTTTGAGGACGTTTCTGTTGGTTGTTTAACCTCCGTAGTTTATCAACCTCTCTCACGACTCCTCCTCTGAGATTGGTGTCGACAATCTCTAAACGAAACTGCTCTTCTCTCGGAATCGGTAACATTATTCCTTTCTCGTGCTTCTCTGTCATCAGCCTCTACGCTTGTGACATGCCAAAGGCTCAGTATAATGATTCTTATGGTATTATTATATATAGGTAGTATTTAACTGACACTTCATAAACATGTGTCCTAGTCACCTACAAAATCACTTATCTCATAACGATATATCTATATGGAGTAAAACTTCGAGCAAGTTTACTGTTCTAACATCTCGCGTCAACATACTCCTATTGGCTATGGGTTTAAGGATCTAACTGTAAAACAATTATATATCGGGATTTCCATACTTTTCTCAACATTATTACTCCTAAACTCATTGTACTTCGACAACTTCTGCTACCTCCTCGTTATTCTCTCATTTTTGATATTTATATATATGGTCCACGGTATAATATAGATAGAATCAACATGGTGTGATAGGTCTCCGGAACGCATTCATGACATACTCCTTGCCGAGATTTGTGACTTTTTAGTGGAATGTATTTTATGACATGCTGTACCCACTTTAGCTGAAATGATCCACTAAGCGAAACAAGCAAGCATAATATGGCCTTACTTACGCGTTCATCGGTACAATAATGACCATTATGACATCGATGACTAACCTATAACTTTAGATTAGGAGTTATAGTTATTATACTTTCACCTTCCACATATCGCCCTCTATACTAGGGATAATTATCTGTGCCTTCGCAATATACATGATATATGAAATGTTGCTAGATTTAGGATAGTATGAGAGACTTTGCTGGTCTAAAAGATATGTACTTAAAGAAACAACATAATAAAAATGATATTGAAGTTCTAAAAAAATGTTTAAATGTTTTACTGAAATAGAATGGTTATATTTTAACACTTTTTTATTAATATAGGAGTATGTAAAATTGCTGGTTTCTGGGATTGTTAAATATGTTTTCGTCGATAGATTATGAACATGCATTCAATAGAAAATAGTCGCCGATATAGGTGAATGTGAAAACAATAAGAAAAGATATTTTTTTCTTTAAAATAGTAAAGAACAAGCAACTTTTTTAATGCTAAAAAGGAAAACTTTACATTTTCAGTTTAAATATAAAAAATATGATGATTATGGCATGTAATGACATACGATTGGAATTGAGACATTATATCTTTGATAAAGCAAATCAAACGGATATAAAAAGTTAAAGCAAAATGTCAAATTATGATCATTATAAAAATAAATATACACTTTTCCGAAGGGTTCCAAAATATTCATTGATAGTCTAATGATATTTGACGAGCAAAGTTTTAAGAAAAGTCTTAAGAGTGACACGATATTAATGTAGAGCAGGAATATATACAACCTTAGTGTTAAAAGAACAAAGCTATAAATTTGTTCAAATAAATATGTAAAAAATATTATTTTCATGAACAAGAACCTTCATGAGCTTTTCTGAAGCAAAGTGGTAGAGGAGAGAGAGAGAAAGAGAGAGAGAGAGAGAGAGAGAGAGAAGAGAGAGGAGAGAGAGAGAGAGAGAGAGAGAGAGTAGAGAGAGAATGAATATAAAGGCTATTCAAAGGAATATATGTAGATTGGGTTAAAGTAGGTGAATTGTTTGGTCGTTATACCGTAATATCTCACTATATATTGAGTATGGTTAGCATGATCAATAATTAATTTATATATGATTATATATTAATTAATACTTTTATAAACTTATCTGATTGAATATATTATGGATATGAATCATATTTTCGTTATATATATATATATATATATATATAGTATTTATAACTATATGAGTTATGATATTATCTGAGTATGATATATATGATTAATAATATGATTAGTATATTATATATAGTATAATATACTAATATATATATTATCATATAATTCGGAATATAATATATATTTTATATATATATATATTATATAATATTATATTAATATATATATATTTATATAATATAATATTATGTATATATATATATTTATAATATATATATATATATTATATTATATTACTATTTATTATATTATAATATATATATATATATATTTTAATATAATATTATATAATTATATTTAATATATATTATTATAGTATATATATTATCTTTAGCAACCTTTGGACTCTGGGCCCACTAATTTAAAAATGTTTCATATATATTATATTTATTATTATATATAAATTTCATAAATATTTTATTATATATTATATAATATTAATATATATATTATATATTATATAAATATATATTATAAGTATTAAATTATATATATATATATATATATATTATAGCGTTATAATATAGTATAAATATATTATATTATATATTATATATATAATATACTATTAATATAATATATAATATATATATTATTAATATTATATTATTCATATATTGAATTTGATAAATGTATTTGGAAACTGGGTCAGAATTTAAGGTCATTTTGTTATTTTATAGTAAAGAAATGATTCATAATAATAATATAGATAAATAATTGAATTAATGGATACACATTTACGTATATATTATTTTTCTACAAATTTTTCACAGGACTATTCGTATAATGTTTATATATAGTCATAATAAGAAAATATAAAAATGTGAATGAAAAATATTTATATTTAGTAAATTTTATGAAAATTGAAAGTGTATCATAAAATTATATTGCTCAGAAATGTGTGCTATATGGGTATATACTGTATATAGTATATATGAAGGTGACTTTCGAAACTATAGGTGATAGTAACAGTAGTTATATATATAATTAGAATATATTAATTATATATATATATGAAAAGGTAATTATATATAAGATGTTAAAGATGTTATATTATAATATATAATATTATATATATTAATAATAATATTTAAATATTGGTTTATAATAAGTTTGATAATCTAACATATTTTCTTACTCATAATATGGTTAAATAAAATTATACATTTATAGAAAATATTATGATTTTTTAAAAAGTAAATTGAAAAAAAAAGTTATAATAATTTATTAAAAGTTGCTTATTTGTTTAATATTTATTTTTTATTCAAATTTAAATCACTCATTTATTATATATATATATATAATTAGTTATTTCATATAACGAAGAATATAATGAAAAATGTAAATAAATATTTATAGTTAAATATTTTTTTAGAAAATGAATTGGGGAAATATAGTAAATGATATTTGGGGTGAAAACGAAGTAATTATTGCCTGTGGAAAATAAGGAAAGTAAATTGGAAATGATGTTAAATGTACAATTGTGTTACATTATTATATATATTACTTTATTAATAATGTTCAACGACAGCAGATGTTAAAAAGATAATTATTATGGTATAAAAAAACACGTAATGTACAATATCTATTTTATTATCCTTCTTGGACAATTGGTTTTTTTTTAATCAAAAAATTGAGGAATTATTTTTTTTGCGAGGGCAAATACACCATGGTTTTGTCACATATTATTACATAATTAATATAAGCAAGTAATATATATAGGGTATAAACTAGATGCATTATTATATATTAATCACATAATTTATACAATATGACAATGCCAACAATTATTCGGAAAATCAGAGAGACACGTGAAATCTCATTCTCTTTTCGCCAAATCTTTACTGAAAGAAAGAGACGATGACAATCTAAACTCCAAAAATTCATGAGAAATAAAGATATTTCATCTGTTTCAAATGATGACAGGTATACAATTCAAATTACCTAAGGTGAATTAATAGATAAATATTTTGAAGTTATTATATATGTAAATTTCTATATAAGATATATTCGAACTTTAGTAATACCATTGCATATATTAGTCAGAAGTTTGTATTATATTCTTCTTATTACATTCAGGAGGAAATATCTACATATATATAATATGAAGGTATATATAATATAATATATATAATATATATATATATATATTATATATATATAATATATATATATTATAATATATATATATATATATACATATAAATACTAGATAATTAAGTTGGGGTTATAAAGAATTGAGTTTAATAGGTATATAGGTATATATTTATATTTTACCACTCTACTCATTTAATCAGATATTTATATCTTCTATTCGAATAATATCATTTCAGATAAATATTATTTAATTATCACTTTAATTTTCTTATCTTCCTATATATTTTTTTCTTAATATTGTGAAGTTCAAAATCTATTTTATATATATTAAATAAGCCGACTTGTACTGGGTGGGTTGATTATTTGCTTCTGAATATATTTTATGAAAAGTAATTTACTTTATTTACTTCAATTCTATATTTAAATTAACTCAATGTCCCCTAAAGGTTTATGTGAATTTCTCTCTTATTTTCTTTCCTGATAATATCTCACAATATACTACCTCAATTAGTACAATTATATTACCTAGTACTTAGAGATTATTTTAGGTGGGAATCATTGTTGCGGAGCTTTTCTATGGTAGGGTATTACTGTGAGTTTGGTGAAATTAACGACGAAACAAGGAGGTATAAGACTATGTTGTAGTATGTATATCTATTCAGTATATAAACTCCAGTGATGCAACATTTTTGGGTCGTACCCTGTGCCCTGGTATCGGTTTATTTCCTAAGGATACTTATGAGTGAAGTAATTGACTAGAGAGTTTAGATCACACTTTTAGATACAATTTAATTATCATTGTCCTCTGAGATGTTGATATCATTACTGGTGAGATGATATATCTAAATATATTTATTATCTTATATTTTATATTAATTAATCTATATTTTTATCTTTAAAAACGATCTCAAAAAAACTTATTATTAATAAATTATACTAGTCTACCAATATCATAGTTTATAAAATACTAAGTATTTATTATTTTGTATTATAACTCTATATTAACATATATAATAAAATATTTATTTTATTTAACTTATTTGAACTAACTTATACTAATAATTTCCTATTTGTTATTTTTTATTTAGTAAAAATTTTAAGTAATTTAATTTTATTTTTTGATTTATATTTAAGACACTATAGATAGAGTACATTTTGTTAATAAATTGTATTTTACTTGAGTTACTTATACAGGTAATACTTAAGATCTATATTTATAATTCTATTTATAATGTATATTAATACAAACTTTTTTTGATATTTTCTATACTCTGTTGTTTTTACTCACCTACAGCATACATTTATAATAATAAATATTCTCTCTATATATATAATTTATTGTATATAACTATATATATATATATATATATATATATATATATATAATTATTATAAACGGCCTTTATTTCCAAAAGTGAATATAAATTTTTAGTTCGCCTCTCTCAAATATTTTGTTTGTATTGATTTTATTTTTTTTAATATACTAACTTTTTTTTTTTTGCTTTACAAAATTCTACTTATTATTAGATGATCGTGCTACTAATTAATAATTCTACTCTACTCTTTATGTATAATTATAAAATATATGTATTTTTCTTATCCCTTTTAATTATTACTATAGTCTTTACCCTACGTACTCCATCTTTAATAATTCTTATCATATAATAACTTTTAATGTAAATAAAAATAATTATTTTTTTGGTGATATATATATATTAGAAATATTACTATTTAAGATTCTTGAGTATATTCAAATAATTATCTTAAAACATCATTACATATATCTTCTCAATGAGTTATTGTAAAGTTTTAAATTTTTACTTAGCTACTGTGAAGGTTAACTAACAAGGTATTTGATAATTCTTACTTCTCACCTATGTTACTAGATAATATATAAGATAAATAATAATTTAATAAAATTGAAATAATATATTAAATAAATAATAATTATAATTTAACAATTGAAATTAATCTATATCGAATAGAATAATAAGAATTCTATAAAATAATTATTAAATTAAATGTAATATATATTAAAATAATTAATAATAAGAATAATTAGATATAGCAAATAATGTAAATTATTGCACTATATGATCTTGCCTTTAGTATGTATTTATATATAACTAAATATTGATTAATAATATATTTTTATTATTTTAGATTTTAATAGTTTTCTTATTATTTATATACTATTTTGTCATGGGTACGCAACTTTGCTTAGTTGTTGCATGAATATTAGCTATTTCCTCCGTTCTTTTTTATATATATATCATTTAATCATTAAATCATACTGCAAGGTTCTATCGTTTATTTATTTTATTTTTAGATACTATACACTATTATTCTGTTGGAATTCTAATGTTTTCATATCAATAACTATATAACTCCTAATACATATATTGGAGCATTTCCGCAATTGGTTGCATACTTATCAAGTTCATATACCGACCTATAATAGTTATAAAGTACACACCTTACAATATTAATATTCTGGTAGTTGAATTACAATATATGTCACGTAATCTTTAAGATCATACTTTCCAAAAAGGTTTGTAATATAGTGACTCATATAATTTCTTTCTTATTTTATAGAGTAACTGATGTTGGTTATATAAATATGACTTTTTGTCTATTGATAGTACCAGAAGGAAAGGAGGTTCTATTAATTCACTTGTCGCATTCGTAGATATTTATTTGAGTTTAAATTCTAGGTTACTTTATCAGATTAGTGTGAACTTTGCTTTTCGATCTTGGTGAACATATATTCGTCGTTCACTTGGCAGAATGGGGTGTGTACAATATGTGTTATTGAGATTATATTATTAAATTATATTATATCTGTTTTTAACTGGTGTATTTAATTTCAAATATTGATTAATATATAATATTTAAATCTCTGTAATTCATTTTATATGTGTTTCCTCTTTTAATCTTTCAAAAGTGGTAGCTAGATTTATTTAATTTTTCTGATTTATTGATTTCAATTATATATGTTAGCTATTTTAATGTCACTATAATTTATACGATTATGTGTCAGGTTATCACCTTTTATTTTCTGTATGTATAATATTGTATTTATTTCTAAATATTTTATACTCCCATCTGAATATTATAATTTATTTGTATAATTATATTTCTATATGTCCTATAAAGTCTTACCTTATTTTTATTATTGATTTGTTTTTTCAGTGATTTATTTGAGTATATTCTGAACATTGACAGCTTCATTATACAAATAAACGTTACTTATAATTTGTTTAGTGTCAGTCACTATGTAACTATGATCTTTACTCTGCTGGAGCATTCTATTATGCATATTAATTTATATATTATTAAATTTGATTTGTAATTATAGTGTGTGTGTATATATTACGTTATATTCGAAGTTTAGATGTCCCTATAGTAAATAAATTCACTTATCTCATAGATCTCGATGGTAGTTATATACTGTAAATCTTTATACTCATTATATACTGCAGGATCTCTCTATTCGTATTAAATAGTTTACGCTAGATCTTGTGAAACAAGTATATTTCACGTCCTTTGGAATCAGTTCTGTTAGATGTCAAGTGTAGTAGTATGATCATGATCTATGCGATAGGAATTTTAAGGGGTGTGAGCTCTCAGAGCGTATTAGGGTAGGTGCTTCTTGTGAATATAGTATTTGGCATATATGGTCGCGTCTGTGCGGGGTCTATCCTGCTTGTCCAAGCTGGGGTCTATGTGGGTCATGTAAGTTTGTTACGAGTATGATTAATAGGTTACTCGTTTGGGGTATTGGGTTATCGAATTTATGAGGATTTAGTATTCTTAAATAGTGATTTTATTTATGGTTTATTGGAGTTGATTGGTTCTTTAAGGGTTTATCTATATAGTTATTAGTACCGGGTTAATTATAACGTATATCTACTATCTAGGCTATATGCGTATACTGTTTGTTGGGTGGTGTGTAATGGAGATTGTCTTTTATTAGGGTGTATGCTTATAATTATATATATTCTATGAGTATGGCTAGTTGGTATATTATTATTTATTTGTCTATATATATATAGATAGCGTTTTTGAAGCTCTAGTTATATTACAACTTGTAGTTATTAGCCCTCTGAAACTAAAAAATTTATACCATATTACATGTATTATATTAGTAAAGTAATGATTTAGAGTAATTATAACTGTCGGCTATAACTAATGTAGTTGGTACTCTTGTAAAGTCAATTTATGCTAGAAATAAATTCGCTCGCTTTATTTTAGTTAAATTTTTTACGTGGCTCTTATTTACTTAACATGTAAATATCAAAGTATTAGGAAATATCAACTTTCTACTAGACGCTGGTCCTTGAGTTGTTTTATCGGGCGTAAAGGGTGAGACACAGGCTCCACGTTTTGGTTTCTATTGGGGACGGCTTTATTAATAATAGTATTCGTTCAACTCTTTCACTTTTCTCCGTATGAAATACTCCCTATTCGTAATGAATTCTATTCATGGGTAGTTATATTATCTTCTATTCAGTGTTTTGATTAGTCCTAGGACTTACGTTTAATGTATATTAAGCAGTTTATTCAGCGTCCTCATAAATGCTTGACTGCACATAATGATTGAGTTCAGTGTGAATAGAATCAGCTGTTCTGAAAACTAGCGTGTATATACCAGAAAAAGTCACTTCAGTACTAGTTTGATTCAACATCTATCTGAATGATATTGGGAAACTATATAAACATCTCTAGTAAGAAACAAGATAAATGTATGGGTTTACTATATAATGTGTTTAGTAAGTTACTATCTATTATCGTTAGATCATTGATTGTAGATATCTTTTTACAGATTTCGATACTAGATAGATGCCCTGTTTACGAGTTGTGGTCCTATTATGGCATAGTCACGACATCCTGAGTTGCGGTCTGTTTTATTATGGCCAGATTTTTAGACTGGTGGGCAAGTGCTACGGTGGAAAATAATCCTGTTTTTATTTTTTCATAAATCATTTATTGATTCTTCTCATGGAAAAAATACAAATGTTTTTTTCATGTTTTTTTGATCGAGTATTTGTGTTCTAGTGAAATGTTATTCTTTAAAATATTAGAGTCAAGAGGCTATATAGAATATGTTTGAGATGAGTATCTATGTGTATTTGTTCGTTAAATAATAAAAATGATGGGTCCGAGAGGCTAAATGAGATACTGTTTCGTTCCTAACTTATGATTTGATTTCTAGAATAGTTGGGGATAATCTACGGGATTCTGTATCAATTTCTCATTCTTCATATGTATTTACGTTTACATATTCTCACATGTACCGAGTGGTTGTATGCTGAAGACTGGTCTCGATTGTGAGCGATCTTCTCTCTTCTACATTATTTCATCTATTGTATCTTACATGTCGGACTTAGTATGAAAATAATACAATCAGTAGCGTGTCACTATTCATTCAGTCATGAGTTATAGTGAGATGATAGTAGTTAAGTACATATGATTAAGTACATATGATTAAGTACATATGCTGAGGTATATATATACTCCGATCAAAGAATTTAATGGTAAATTAAAAATTTATAGAGTAGATAGTGGATGAGTCAGCAGTCGGATAGATAGCGTGGCGTTTGGAGGCAGGGCTGTAATAGATTCACTGATCACCTAGCTTCTGTGTGGGATATAAGAACTAGCAGCTAATGCTAGTAGTTTGCTTCAGGATATGCGCATGCTCTCTCTATGTTAAATGATATGCAGTAGTATGAGTGTGGTTTCTGGTCTATAATGCGTGATACCTATAGGCACGATATGTAGCAATGATTGTCGCGACTTCGTATGATACTATGTTATAGATGGATAAGTGCAGTTGAAGATAAGTATCGATATGTTGATCGGGCTGAGATATCTTTTCGTGATAGAGGGCATATTTAGTGATTAATTAGTGTGTCGTCTATAGTTGCAGGTATATAGAATATTCGCATATAGATATAAGGAGAAGTATAGAGACTCCAGTGGTCGCACGGTCCGCGTCAGTGATATATGCGTGGTGTCAGTCTGAGAGACGTGTATCTTATAGTGGTATGTAGCAGATGTTATGTATAACTCAGATTGATTGACTCCGAGGGCTGGTTAGGCTTTGTTAATTAAACACACGCTACTTACGATATAGGACTAATAATGAGTGTGAGAGGTGAGTAGAGGCGAGATTAATCGAGGTGAGATATATCCTTAATGAGAGTATGTCGCATATTATCGTTATCAACTCGATCGTAAGTCTGCTGATACAGAGCGCATATTATAGGAGTATTAGGTATAGACATCGATATTATCGTCAGAATCTTGTGTGGTGGGGAAAAATTTGGTAAGACATATAAATTACATTAGATTAAGAGGCATATCTGTGCTAATAGATTTATGAAGGAGTGAGTATGAGTGTTCAGCACACACTTTATGGATCTACAGATCTAGCGACATATCGAGAATAGTATAGATCAGTATCTCGAGGACTTGTTATTTAGTATATATATATAGTGTTGAGATCGAGGTGCATTTTCTCTGTTGACTACACTCTCACGAGAGTGCCTTCACTGAGAGTGATCACACACAGTCGCTTGTACGAGATAGGATGCGATAGTGAGATGTTGTATCGTGTTGTATAAGTTTCTGAGCGAGTGGGTGTGTTAATAGCTTGTGAGTGTATGCGTAGGATTATTCGCGGAGAGGTTAAATGTGATGTTGACTCTCATATATCTAGAAATCGATTGCTGCTGGAATGCCTCTCAGAATAACTCACGCATTGTCTCACTCGGATTGAGTAGGGGCGGTATTCAGTGCCTTATTTCCGCGATGTTTGCGAGGAGTGATAAGGTAGTAGTGGTTGCTATGTGTTGATCGGGGATTGGCGTGCTAGTGATAGTGCTAGTATTACGGTAATGTATAAGAGTGATAGGTACGTGGTATAGCGAGGATTGTGATGTTATAGTTTGTCCTACTAGTATCAATTACTAATTTAATCCATATATTTTGGAACTCTATATAATATATGCTGCAATTTTAAAAGCAAATACCCCTTCTACTATATTCATAATTCTATTTATATTAAATATATATAAATGATTATATTAATATATATGTTATAATTCTATATATATGATTATTATATATAATAATATATATATATATATTAATATATCTCTATATATTTATATTACTCATATATTATATATATATCCATTACTAATTATATCTCTTTTTATATTATTTTATTATTGTTAATAATTATGGTTATTTACGGTTTTCTTGTTATTTTAACTCGGATCTTCTTAAATTCACAATTTTAAACTTCTATTATACCATTTCTACGGACTGCCTGGATCACGTTTGACTGCTTCTCTTCCGCTCTTCAGAGCTTTCTCACTAATGTTCCTAAATTATAAGACAACTGATCGGTATACTATACGCGTATGGACGGAAGCAGATATTTGGCACAGAGACCTTGTTGGATAAGGCTTTTAATAAGTAACGAGTACTTTGTTAATTTTTATCAAATTTAAACAAAATTAATACTTGATCATTCTCATTATTTATTATGTGGGTCGTACATTTACCTTACGTATTATAACAATTATATGCTTACAAGTTTTTTATTTTTTCATACTATTTACCTCATATATCAGTAGTTATATATCTATCTATATATCTTTCTTTATTAGTAATATATTATTTTACTTCTATTCATAGTTATTCGACCAGTTATATTTTATAACTCTTATATACAAATGAATGAAATATAACTACTCTATTAGTGGATGGAGACGAAGTTAATTGAAATTTTGCCGATCGCTACCGAGAGATAATGACGATTAGTAGCAAAATAATTTGACTGATGACATTAACTCTGAATGATCGATGACGTTATTGGAATAAAACTAATTATTACTAAAATCTCTCTCTTCTTTTATCCTCAAATTTCTCCCTTCATATATCCTATATTATATTATATATCTAATTATATAATATTATATGTTATATATCAATATCATTCCTAGGAGATAAGGATAGAGATAAGAATAGAGAGATTTATATATATGATATATATATATATTAATTATATATATAATATTAAGTTAATATTAATATTAATATTATATATAATTATATTATATATTAATTAAATTATTTATATATATATAATATATATTATATTATTATATAATATTATTTAAGGTTATTAATTATAATTATATATGGTATAATATTTATGTATTTGGTTTCAATTTAGTTAGATTATGGATATTTTTCCTTTAATGTATATGCGTGGTATAATATATATAAAAATCAATATGTTAGTGATCCATAGTTATATACATATTTTTATTAGTTATATTTTATTTTTTGTTCTTATATAAAAAGTAATATCTAGAAATTAAAGCAGATAGAAAGATAAAATAGTTATATGCGTTAGGGAATTTATATAGTATATACCTTATATTATATTATAATGATAGGTATGATGATATTGTATTATATTTAGGGTCATCATAAGATACGATAATAGCATATATACTGTGTAGAAATATAGTAGAAAGGATATCTTATAGTAAGTAGAATAAGGGTTTTATAGTTTTAGGTAATAGTATAGGTTTTGTATAGTTGTATTGTTTTATGTTTTATATAGCGTTATGATAGTACAGGTTTATTCCTTCTCTATACTATTATATAGTATTGTTTTCGTGATATTATGTATTATATTATTATATATTATAGTATAATATTATTGTAATAGTTGGGCGACTTTGATATTTCTTTAACAACCTAATGGCAAAGAAATGTCCGATTACTTTTGAATTATAACCTTTCGATAATTTATTTTAACATTACAAAATATTTTTGATTTCCTTTATCTCAATAATAATACTAATAAATGAAAGTTAAATATATATATAATAATAATTATATAAAATATTATAATATCAATTAAATTAATAATTAATAATTATTTCATAATATATAATAATAATATAAAATATAAAATAACATTTACATATTAATATTATAATAATAATATAGAAATAATAAATATATCTTAATTAATAATATATAATAATTATAATATAAATATAATATATATAAATAATAATATATAATAATTATTCATTATAATATATATTATATTAGTTAACAATAATGAAAAGTATTATAATGAAATGAGGAGCATGTTATGTTGTCGGTCTTCGTACTATTTATTATCAAGATGGCTGTTCGATTACATGTTAACTTTAATAGAGGTGGAGCAAGACTTTAAATGTATATGTTGCAAGGATTGACAGTGATAGCAAATTCTGCTACCTTCTTTGAATGCTTCTAATACAGGATATAATGATCGATGTTGAAACAAGATTTTAAGATAGGAGGGAGCTGTATATGTGATCGGGAGATGAGCAGGTTGATTCTTCTTCAGGGATAACATTTTTTGTCTGCGCTCATGGTTGCATTCCTTCTAAAACTAAATCTTTCTTCCTCATCTCATAATCCATGGTCGATCGTACTTGTTCTCTGGCCTTCCAGGCTCAGAGTAAAGTGCTATCGAGTGTGGAAAATCTCTGGCGTTCTCTTCTATCACTCTTCTCTAGCTAATTTTATTTCATTATCAGCTGAAATGCGTTGCAGGGTACTCTTCGATAACGAGAAAAGCTGGCTTTCATCAAAGGAAATTGCGCTAACTCCTTGGGTTTCCTACTGACAAATCTTTCATCTCAGCAACTTCTGTAAATCTGCCTTTCCTCCCTTATTTGTTCTGATAGATCTGTTGTGCCTAATTCTTCCTCAATTGAAAAGGCTAATCTCTTCGGTTCTTTGTCATAGGAGTCCGTCGGTCACTATAGGGGCGCGCTTGATGTTGTTCTCTGTTTTCTCTTAGGTTCAATATCAGCACTGTGTTCCGCTGCCTGACCCAAGTGTTGGAAGCTCTACTATGTCCACTCTTCAAGAAATGGTAAGCTCGCTCTTCTCCTACTAAACTATCAGCCTGTGAGTCTCTCTAACTGTATTCTATTAAGATCTTTGAACCTTTCTCAAACTTCTAAGATCATCTGGAAACTCCCTGCTCGATCGCCAGTACGAAAGCATGCTCTTGTTGAAAAGTGTGAGGGCATCTTTGAATATACCTTTTTTCAGAATGTGCGATTTTATTGGTTTTTTCGCTTAGAGAATTACGGGGTATGAGCTTGGGTTCGATCGGGTGCTTGAGGCTATATCAAATCGCGAATTCTGAGCATTTGACGCTGCTATAGGCACGCGTGCATTCTCTGCTTTCATCCTCATGCTCTCTCCTTTGGGTCTCTCTGGCTTTTTTTTTTTTTCGTTTTATCTTTGCTTACTTATATTTAGCTATACTTTCAAATCGCTGCAATAGTAGTGTGTTGTTTTGATGGGGGGCGATTCTTCTTCGTTTGTCAATAGTGTTTGTTTTCTAAGTTTGTGTTCTGTCTTATCTCCTATATTTTATTCTAGCTGTTGTGGAGATGATGCTCTCAGGTGAGAGAACTCTCTAACTCTATTCTCACTCGTATTTCGATGACTCGAGGCCTTTCACTTCTTTAATAACTGCATTATCGAATCTCTTCTACCCACTGGTTTAGCTTCTGGAATTGCCGGAATCTCGCTTAATCTTTTCGCGATTTTTATTCTCGCTTTAGCTGATGGAATAGAATATGTACTTTAGTTGAAATTCAATCTTTATAATAAACTTTACAAATCTTCTTTTCACAAAAATGACTTCTTTAATTTCCTCTCTATCGAAACGGTTTCTGTCTTCTCTCGTGCGACAATATATAACTTTACCTTAGCTTAACTTGAACAAAATAAGTCTCTTGAAACCTCTACATCACAACGACGGTTGCTAGGGGCGGCCTCAAAGAACTGGAAGTTCTGTTTCGACTGTGAGACTTTCCTCCTTTTCTCAGTTGCTCCGCTGTACAAAGGTCTCATCCGCCCATGTATGGAGTAACTGCTCTCATATCTGGGGGGCGCTCTGGTTTTCACCGGCTTTTGGACAGGGGTGAGATCACGGCAAAAAGGCTTATAATGTTCTGTACTTTTCCAGTTCATACTTGACTCTTATTCTTTGACGTAGGCCGATGTGGTACTGTTATCTCTATGCCTATAGGTCCGTGCAGCGGCAAGTGGCTTTGAGGGAACTTATCATGTCGCGTCTCACCGACTTGTTACGACGCCTTCGTGCAACAATAGTGGTGCGTATGTATTCTGCGCGACGAGTATTGTGTGATATTGGTAACTCCAGGTCTAAGTTTGCTGTGTGCTTCTTCTTTCCACCACTCTGTTTGTGGAATCTCTTCCACTCTTCTTATTTTTATGATTTAATCCCTCATTTAAAGCTGCGTCTGTGCTCATGATGCGTATTTGCGCAAGAGGGTGAACTTTTGAGAGGTGCAATACCCCCCTCCTTAAATAGGGCTCTGCCCGTGAGTGTGGTGAGACTGTAAAAAAAAATCTTGAATGGCAGCTATGTTGGCGAAGTTTGTTAAAACTATAATCTTGATCTATTCCCCCCCATTCCAGAACATATTCAGATTATACCCAGAAATCGCCCACTCTTTTCAACATTACCTCTTCAGATGGACAGTATGTCCAACCACACAATTTTTGACCATTTCAAACTTAAAATTTAATCTTTAGACTTCTAGTACTCACCACACACCAATCTCCATAGCTCTCTACAAACTCACGTCATGCCAGAATTGCAAATCCTTCTGAATCCCCCCCTCTCATCTCCTTTCCATAAGCACACATTAATGCTTCATTTCACACTCAACACCACATCATATTTTTTCAACACATTGGGGTCTCCTTTCATCTCTGTTCAGTCACAGCGAGAAAATCTATTATTTTGCCCATTTCTATAATACATTCACTTCACCGTCTCTCCTCGATTCTCTCAAACATTTATTCTCTGACATTATCATATACAGAGTGGGTTTTCGATTCTCGGACATTTTCAAGAAAGAATGATAGAAGGGGCCGCTCTGCGATACTGGATATGTGATAGCTTTCCGGGAGGCAGGGCATTAGCCATTTCTGTCGAAAAGATAGAGTGGTAGTGAGGTTTGCTCGGCACACAGCCATTCCTGAACTATCAAACAGCTAGGCGTGTCCCTGTAAGGTCCGCGTCTTCTACTGACCGCAGGACAATACGTATGTGGGCATCTTTCTCTTCCTTACACGTATAAGCGAACTACCCTTTTTATTCGGATCGAGGAGAGATGATCTCTGTAAGATGTTTCTATGAATGAGTGGTGTGGATATAAGTATGTGTTAATTGATTATTGTTGTCTGAGGATGAGTTTGTGGTATCTATGAAGAGTCCATATGCAGAATATGATTGAGAGGTATACCATTAGGTTGCTTTCACTGGAATTCATACCTCTAGCATATATACAAGAAATGGGTGTATTATTTACATTATATATATGCTCTACTCTATCAGTTATTCATATGTAGCTAAATTATTATCTTTACTACCCGATATATAATATAGCCCTGTCTTAGATTAGGCTGTTATTCATTTTATATATTATTTTACCTATTAGCTATATATATTAGTTATATTATATATCCTATCTTAGCTCTTGTTATTTATTGGGAGGTACAGTATGTACTATATTTTATTTAAATGATTATTTATTATTTTACTTTATGATACACTGTTGATTAATTTTTTTTTTGATTAATGGTATTATTATTATTAGTTATTATTATTTGAGTTGCATGTATTAGATAGTACATTATGTCATTATTGTATTAGTTAATTTATTGGGAGGTTTTCATATATTTTCAAGATAGATTCTCATGTATCGTTTATCACGTTATATGACGGCCGGCGGCGGGGGTTCAAATCTGGTCGGAATGTCAACGATGACGATGAGATTCGAAGATTTGTAGCCGAAAAGATAGTGCTGCGCCCGTATTTTTTTGCGATTACGATGTAGGGAGGTGAGCGATTAACGTTCTTCCATCACGTAATATTAGTATATGGTATCTATTATACTATTACAATATATTAGTAGGTGATTATTTGTCTATCAGACTATAGCTACTGTATTACTATGATATTATCGCTATAATTAGCTTATCACTATATATTTACTATTATTTATTTTTCTAGTTTCTTTTATTATAATCTATATTCTTATAATATACTAAAAACTTTACCTTCGTGATGTGCTCCTTATGTTCTGTTAATATGTCGACAGTTCGATTATATGCTTTATCAATGAGAAATATATATTATATATTTATATACTATAAGATGATAAACTCTGTAATTCTATTCATTATACATATTAATATTCTTCTATATAATACTATATATATATATTTACTATAACACCCAACACCCATGTAACATTGCACTCTCATATCTAAGCTGAACTCCAAACAACTCCTCTCTTGACCAGCTCTAATAATGTTCAAAATCAAATTTAAGAACATTGCACTGTCACCAAACAGTCAACAACATTCTTCCAAATCAAGTCCACATGAATGACCTAACAGATACAACACTACTTAAGACATACTGATCACCACCAACATTTTAATCAAACCACCAACGACACATTATAGCACCTTCAGAATTCAACTCAGCTATTAGATCAAAGAATCAGTCTCATAGATGCATCACTTAGTAAACGCATAGAGTAGTGTGCCCTACGAACCCCCATACTAATTACTTTATCCAAACAAGATCCGCTCATTGCCCCCGAGCATTACACACATTCTGTCAAACAGTTGTTCCTGAGTGAACAAGTACTGCTCTTTTGGCAAATACTGAGCGTACCCGAGCCCTTTTCCTCTTGGTATAATAGAAACCATTGAGGATCTGGTGCATCGGCGCGGGTTCATGAGCGAGGTCTGGCCTTTTAATTCATTCTATTGGGAGGGGAGGGGTGAGAAAAGGGAGAGAATGTTTGCTGTATATATTTAGATATAATTTAGATACGAGAAACCTTTATTTTTTATTTATAGGGCTATCTTTATGACTTTATTACTTATATATATTATATTAATATATATTTATATTATTTATCTTATATTATAATATATATATATATTAATATAATATATTTATTTTATATATCATATTATTATATATATATTTATATATATTATTAAATATATATAATATTATTAATTTACTCTATTTAACTATATTTATATATATATATATTATATATATATATATATATATATATTATATTACTATATATTATATCATATTATATTATCTTATATTAATTTAAATCTTTTGACATATATATTATATATATATATATTATTATATATGTAGGTTAGTGTGTGTTATGATTACTATAACTATGGCTACTTATACCTTATTATATTTCATTAAGCTGCACTCAGCTATTTTCTAATACTACAGGCGTGCCCTTGTAAATTTATATATATCACAGCCAGCTCAACTTTCCTAAAATTTATGAATTTTATATTTGCACTTAGCTACCTGCATTGACAAGTTTAAGTTTAATACAGGGAATATACATCTAAAATAAATGGGCAACTGCATAATAAGCACTGATGAGTTGCAAATTACAGTAAATCTGATGCACTGTCGAACCTGGAAAAATTTTACAGCGTTTGGACGGGTAAAGATAGGAAATCTCGTCTCTTGACTCTATAGGTGGCTTTTTCCTCAACGGATAGTTAGTGTGCGAAATGATAAAGAACAACCACCAATCAAGACAAATCAAAACTGTCTCTAAAATCAAAATATTAATTTAAAAAATGATAACGATGTGGAATCCTTATATTAGTAGCAGAAATGATCAATTAAAAATCAATTTTTCTCATTTTTGGCTATGGGAAAGAAAATCTTAATTCATGCCCCTTTCCAGGGTTAAGTATATATAAATTTATAAATATTTATTGATAAGTAGTAAGTACAAAGGGTGTCGAGGTAGTTTAGTTACCTGATATATTATAAATAGTATCTATATATTACTATATTTATTATGTCTGTGATATATATATAAGTATATAGTTATATATCTCTATTTATATATAATATATTATATATATATATGAAATATACTATATATAGTTATTTATAAAGGCTTGCTTACTACTGCGCTTTGTTGCTGAGATAGATGTTTGTGAAGCATCGCTTATTATTAGCTATCTGTTCTATTAATAATTTCCGTTCTTCCTTATGATCCTTTTTCTTCTCTTGGCTGCGTCTTCTGGATATGAGATAGAATATCTTCTGAGAAATGATTCTAAGCTGGCAAAATCGAGAAATATGCACTACTTTATTGGATTCACATTTTAGCTTCATAAAAGGAGAAATATGTCACTATCATATTAGTCTTCATATATGCTAACTCCTATATATCAGAGAACATTTCCTTTTAAAGGATGCAAATTGGGTGATCTCAAAGTTTTTCCCGGGTTGGGCGTGGAGTCATATGTACTTTCTCCGTGTTCAAGGTACATGTCCCTGTAATTCTTACTAATCTTGCAAGTCTACTTTCACTATCCAAACATACTTGAGCAGGTGTGGAATCCAAACTGTTTTTTCCATGATTCATCTTTGAAATATTAAAATCAAGATTATCTTAAGATATACTTTAAATTCCATCTTTTATCTTTCTAGTAAATTCTTTCCGGGGTCTAACACATTCTTACTTGGTTTTAGGCTCACTGTAAGCGCTTCTGTCCTGTTTCTTCATTACATTCCACGGAAAGAACGGTGATTTTTTGTTTTTGGTTTTAGAAGCCAAAGCGAATCTTCGTCTTTGTATCAGTTACACAGCAAGTAAATAATTAAAGGAAAAAAACATTTAGTTTTATTTTTTTTAAAGCTTTTCAAAATCATATGAAAGAAAAAGAAAATCTTTAAAATGAACACATGCTCTAAATCACTAAATTCAAGACATTTATATTGTAAATAATTTGAAGAAAAACATTAAGCAGCTTTTAAAAGTTTAAATAAGAAGTACAATCATTAATAGAATGCTGTCCAACTGGTTCATTTAAATAACATTATTCTGTT
>JABUQX010080517.1:0-38193 GCA_015478945.1 Trachelipus rathkii
CCCCCCCCCCCCTCGAGTGGAATATTAGTGTATGTGTGTGGCTGGTTGATTGTATTTATGGATGTGGGGGGAGGGGGGGTGATTATCATATGTGTATCAAAGGACAAGCCTAGGATAGGGTTTGTTGAAGAGGATGCAGAGAAGTGAGTAGGCTAAGCGGGATTAGGTTTCTTATAGCTGAATGAAGATATCCTGGGGCGTTAGGGGGGGTAGCTTCGGGTGACGTGAGTGTGAAGAATTATGGATGTGTGATGAAGACCATAGTAGGCGGTGATTGTTTCTTGGTCTGGTCTTTGCCCCCTTGGGGTGAGTAAGGGTTAATAGTGGATTTTTGAAGGTGATGCAATGTCATTCTGTTTGTCGTGTTAAACATGACTGTCCAATTGGATTATATAATTGTCGCAGCTTTCTCTGCATGCCAATGGTTCATAAGAAAGATTTTTCGCTGTATTGTTAAGAGTCATCAGCATAGTTATTAATTTTTATAGAAGGGGAAGTGGGATGAAAGAGAGGTCGTGCATAAATAGGATAAAGAGTGTAGGTGAAAGAATGGCTCCCTGGGGGGGACTCCATTATATAATTTGTATTGTGGGTTGTAGACTTGTAGTATTATATGACGAATGGACTGTGCGACTCGGTAGTGAGGAGATTTGCTATTATTTTTATTTTGTCTTTGAATGGTTATGTAATATGTGTTTTCTTTTTTCTATTAAAAGGTAAAAGGGGACTATCAAATGTCATTTTGATGTATATTGCTCCTAATAGAGTACGTTAAGATGGGGGAGTTTTTTTTTAAATCGGTTAGTAGAGTAGCGTTAATAGAGTGCTTTTGTCGAAAGTCATATTGTGAATGTGATAGGTTAATAAGGTGGTAAATTCTGTTGAAGATTAATTGTTTGAGTACTTTGGATATTGTGAAAAGTAATGATATTGGTCTATACGAAGCAGTGTTATTGGCTGGTTTGTTTGGTTTTAATATAGGTATTGTGTGTGTATGGTTCCGTAAAGGTGGTAGGGTGTTGGTTTGCCATGTAGTTTTATATATTTGTGTTAGGGCTGCGATAGCATTGGTTCTTAAGTGTTTAAGGTGGGTATTGGATATATAGTCGGGGTTCACTGCTTGTGAGTTTTTAAGAATTTTAATAATGTTTGAGAAGGTTCTAAATGAGTTGAGGGGGGGGGGGGGGGGTGTCCTCATGATTAGATTTCAACCATTTAAGCAGTTTAATTATTTTTCTGCACAAGACGATCAGGGGTGTAAGTAGTACACTTTACAAACTCCACAAGACGATCAAATGTACAAGTAGGAAACTTTACAAACTGCACAGCACTGCACAGCACTGCACAAGACGATCAGGACTACAAGTAGAGAACTTTACAAACTGCACAAGGTTGTGGATGGAAAATTGGTAGGATAGTTCTCCAATTGCATTTGAAAACATCGAAATACACTGGTTGTGGTAGACATTGAAACTAGCCATAATTATGATTTCCGAGAAAGAGAAGAAAAGAGAATTTGTTCTGTTTTAAAGTGTATTTAGCTGAAAAATTTAGGATAGTCTCGTACAGTTAGGAGATTAAAAAATAAAACAGATAAATTTAGTCCTAGATTGGAAAGCAAGCCGAAGCCATATTATATTACTTTATTATATTACTTCATTATATTACTTTATTATATTATATTACTTTATTATATTATATTAAGACTTCAAATAGATAATATGAGAAAGGTCAATGTAGATACTTGATACGCACACGCGCGTGATGATTGCTTTTGGATGAAACTGAGGATAGAGAAAGTTAAGAGGGAACAGTGATGATTTTGCTGTTTTAGTGTCCAAACCGAATTTCGATTAAGAACAGAAGGTGAGGTCTAATGGAAAAAAAGAGATGCTGGTGTACAAGGTGGAAAATAAAATAGACTTCAAATGTTACAGAAATTAATGAAGATGGAAAATCATGCATCATAGCAATCAGCCAGTTTGTTAGTGGATTAACCTGGCCTCCTATAACATTTACTAACTTTCATACGGTGGCAATTGGTAATCTTTGAATGACTTCCATCTTTACATTTCCGAAGCTATAGCATTTGCTGCCATTATTGATTAAAGAAAGTGTTGTAAGATGTTTGTTTGTGAAAATGGTAGGAGAAGAGTGACCACTGGACATGCCTGTAAACAATCCAGGTGTAAGGTTGAAAAGTACACTGAGAATAATCTGTGTCAATGAGAGCTGAAGCCATTTCAAGATGTAGTTTATTGCACTTTTCATAGCTGCCGCTTATTTAGGTTCAGAATGGTACATTTGACTATATTATAAGAGCATGTTGTTAGATATATTTATTTATTTATTTTTTTTTAAGGAATTTGCCAATAATGAAGAAGGGAACATTCAATATATAAATAAAGTGCACGGTTTGGAGAAGAGCATCGCTCGTCTTGACAACGTGGCTTCCATTTCTAAGAGTGATAACGCAAAGTAAGATTCCAAAATATCTTTTTTTTTTTATCCTTCCAACCTTATTTAGGGTCATTGCGGTAATTTTGATTATTTTTAAAAGTAAAAATACTTTACTTATACTATTTGTCCTCGTTCATTTATATATAAGTTATATATGTGTATATGTAATTATTCTCAGAATAAGAAAACTTGAAATGAGCATCCTAGAATTACGGGAGGAGCAGGAAGAATTACATACTAAGTTAAGAGAAGAACTTCAAAGAAAGGAACAGCTTGAGCAACAGATAATGAGAGAAGATCGTTGTGCGAGGAACCCTCTATTTTCCTCTTCCAGGGTAAGTTGTGTTCATATATGTTAAAATTTTAAATATAATCATAGTTTGTAAAGTTTAGACAAATTGTACCAAAAAATGAGCTTATGCTTTTCAAAGTGCATTCTTGTTTTGCAATTCGGTGGGGTGCGCTATACCCCATGAACCCGTTCTAGGGTTAAGCAAATACAGTCTCATAGATTTAGGATTACTCTAAGAATCTAAGGTATGAAGAGGTTTTATAAAAAAAAATAATTTTTCCTAATTTTTTTTGGGGGGCATTTTTGTGTGTTCTTTATCCTACTTAATACTTTTTGTAGTACAATTTAATTAGAAATGGCTGACATGTAATATTTCTTCCTAAACATTGCAAACTTTTAGTTACCTAAGATTGCTAGATGAAAGGTATGTGATTTGTACCTTAAGTTGTTAGGTGAATGGTATATATGTGAGTAAAGTATAATAATTTTTGAATTTCTGTAATTTTAATTATTATTATTTAATGAATCAGCACTTGATAAAATCTATTGTTGTTACAATTGTGATGGAGTATCAATCAATGGCTTAATGTTATATGTCGAAATTTGCTACAAGTAAGTGTTGATTGATGTGGTGGCCTATGATCTTAAGCTATTTTATAATAATATTGGTTGAACATGGTCGTTTTGTTGAGAGCATTTGTTGGTGGTCTTGTCTTATTTGTCTTCCTGGAAACCGTAGTTTCTGGATAATGTATGCTTTATTTAATTATGATCATATAGTATTATATAGTTCTTCGCTTCATCTCGCCCCCACCCACTTCCTCCATTCCTTATTCTCGCAACGCCCTAACTTCCTCCACCCTCATCCCTCTCTTTTCCAGCATTTCCTTTATTCCCATCCATATCCTCACTTCTATCTTGTCTCCGCCCCTCCTTCTCTTCCTTCCTCCGCCTGCCCACTCTCTAACACCCTCTGTTCCCTCCATTGCTCAGCTCAGGTGTCCACTCAATTTAAACAATTCCTTCTCCGCCTCTTCTCACCAAACGGCATTCTTCAATCCATCTCTCTCTTATCACCCTATTCCACAGATCCCTACTTTTACTAACCCAACACAGGCCGTCTCAACCCTTTCATCTCAAACACTTCCATCTTCTTCTTGGACCTAGCATTTAACCCCCATGTTTCACACCCATATAGTACAGCTGGATACAACAAAATTTCAAACATACGTTATCTTAAGTATTAGCTGATGAAATCCCTGCCTCTTTCCCTAATTCCCTCAGACCACTCAATGTTCTCTCGTTCCCTCTCCTACCCTGTGATCTATGCTCTCTCATCCTCCTTCGTACCCAAGATCCTCATAACCTATAATACTCTAAAAACCTTACTCTTCTAAAACACACCTCCTACTCCTATCCTACCCAATACCTCCCCACTCATCTGTTTCCTCTCTCAAACACTAACAAAGCTATTACTACACTGGATCTTTTGGGGCAGCCTTTGAGTATCAAGCAATTTATGGATTCGAGAAACCGATGAGCTTTAAAAGCTATGCTTGAAACTTTCCTAAATGGGACGTGGATGGTTAGTGGATAAAGTCTCGGCTGTGTTCACTTCAGCGACGCGTGAGTCCAGCGTTCGATATTCCTGCTGAGGGGAGAGTAAAATCTTCCTGTGGACTCATTTAAACTTTTGGTAAAGTGAAGGTAGGCGCGTTGGCGAGAGATTAGAAAGGAAGGGAGGAGGTGGGTGGGGGCGAGATGAAGAAAAATATGAATTAGGGAAGCTGCACGTACCACTACAACGCTTAAGCTTAAGCGGGAAGTGTTTTGTATATAATATAATATCTATTATATATTATTATAAGTATTATATTATATATAATATATCTAATATAGTATATATACATGATATAGTTTATATATATATTATATTATAATATTATATAAGTATTATTATTATATATTATATATGGTACTGTGAGCTGATGACCCGCAAACTTGAGTAGTTTTTTTTTATGTTTGAAAAATTCATTGGCAGTATAATTGACCAGAAATTGCTTTCGTTGTGAAGCTCAGATATCCTTCCTTTTTTTAAAGTTTTTTTTATTAAAAATTGTTATGATCTTATTTCGAATTGTGTTTATTAATTATCTTTCCTAGGTATGAAACAAGACCTATAATAAATAGATAATTAAAAGTTGACAAAAGTATATTTTCTGATGAATAGTTGTGGCAAATATATTAAAAAGGCAAAGTTATGAGAAAAGGCCTGAGAATATCTCGAACAGTATGACTTTATCAGGAAAACCATACATTTTAGGATCAGCGTATAAAGCTTATTCCGGAACGGAATGTAAAAAATAAAAAAAAAAAAAACTTGAAAAGTCGACATAATCCAAAAAAATAAATTTTAACATTTGGAAATCAGCGTATAAATGTTATTAATGGAAGTGTTTCTATGATTAAGAACACGAAAACAAAGGGTAGACGCATGTGATACCGAGAGTCCGGTGTTCCTCGGCCTCTGGGTGGACGACGGAGGGACTCATCGTCGCCCGCTCCTGTCCCATAACGACGGCTAGTATCTCCTCATAGGAGGTGAATAAATTAATTGAATGTTGGACAGTATGATAACTGTAGCAATTTGATTAGCGGGATACAGAGAGGATGGTTTGTGAGCGGGATGTGCGGTGGTGAGTTCTGAGATCGTTAGTGAGTACATTCTATAGATTGCTCACACTTCTATCACAGATGTACCGAAATAGATATAAAATTTGTTTTTTCATGAGTTGAGGATGACGAATGTATTATATAGGTTTGTCTTATTATATTGGTTTATTGTGCGTGTGTATTTTATTTAGCTGATTCCTAGTAAAGTGAAGACTTATTATGAAGAGCTTGATTTCCTCCGAATACTAGGGCATTTGGTTTCCGTGTGAATGGCGCATCTGGATTGAGTGTATGTTTAAGTTCAGTTTCTTATGGATGTCTCTCTTTTATGGTCGATATGTATGCCATATGTCTCTCTGTTAGAGAAGATGTGATTCATTTGGATATTCTTGTATATCAGTTATTTTAAGAGATTCTGATATTATTTTCGTTCACCAACTGGTTTGTTGGGGATTATATGTCGTTTGTTAAGATTCTCTATTTAACCTTTGTGACTCTTCTCACTCTCTCTTCTACAGCTATCTATATATATTACTCAAAATCTCATATTCTATCGTCCTTATATATTAATGTATCTTCATGATATTATCTTATCCTAATAGTATTCTATATCTATATAGTCTCATCATAAATTCACTTCATAATCTATCTATTACTAGTCTCAGCTCTCTCTTCTTATTACTATCGATTATAACTATATACGTCATATTAACTACCTTATTATTAGAAGTGTTTAAATATTTAAATTAGGGTAATTTCATATAATAGTTTCCTCATTTACGTCTACATCTCTAATTTTTATCACTAGTTACTAATCCACCTGTATAAGGTCAATACTTTTAAGACCTAGACTAATCTGTACTATAGTTTGCAAACTTCCTCTACATGTGATATAATCTGGTCATATATTAGTATTTCTGGAGTTTATGGATTTTTATATTTTTATTTAGGCTTTATAGGTAATAATTATAAGTTTTTTAGTACTCAATATATAAATTATACTAGAAGCTATAATGTATCTCTTTTATACCTAAGCCATCTTACAAACACCCGATCATCCTACTTCTTGTAAATATAATACGGCCCTATAGCCAAGTGATCTCATCTCATACTAAATTTACAATGCTTACAAAGGACCCACCTTCTCTGAGAAGTACGCGAGAGTACAGGCCTAACGTATATAATATAGAGCTACAACAGTAATATAATATGGACAACTGAAGTCACAGTGCTGTGATAAATTAGAACAGAATTACGGATGACATTCTCTACTAATACAAAAATCTTCAATAATATTACAAATTTATCCATTACTTAAATTATATATTATTATACCTTGTCAAATATTTAGACTCTCATTTCTAAAAAATGCACTAACCCACTTGATCTTGTAGACCTATGATTTATTCGACACATATCTATATCATATATATCTAGATCATATAATGACTACACAATAACACATCTCCACATATAAACACACATTACATATCTCAAGTCATCACATCACTAAATTATCATAAGTCATTTAGAAGTACTCATTTGGCCTGACTACAAAGAAACGTCACTCTATAGTGATAGTAATATATATATATATATATACGTGACAACACAATATCTCTTCGTCTCCTCTTCTCTAAATTATACGTATACATTATATGCTAATTATTACACTGGTTCCTATAATACTCATAGCATATTATTAAAAAATATAAATATAGTGCATTTACAAAAACTAAGTTGTTATTCAAAAATATATATATATAGTATTATATAGTTAACAAACATATTTTGTTTAAAGGACAGTTAAAGTTTGAAATAACATAGACTCATCATTAGTATATAAATAAAGGGTCATGGTCAAGTTTATTTTTTCTTACGTCTCTTATGGCTGAAGTTTTTGTTATAATGTAAGAGTACATTTACCCGCTATGAAGATAATAGTTTATGTCATATTTCAACAGTATCTCGGTGAATGGTCGATAATTTCTTATTCTTTCTTTCTTAATTTTTTATTTTAAGTTTTTTTGATTAACAATTTATTTAATATTAAAGTATTGGTGCTAAAAAAAATGTTCCAGATTGTTCTTAAATTTATTTAATTATTTGTTTGATTTTTGTTTGCTATGGTATTTAATTACATTACATTAAAAACAAAGAGATAAGAATATTAGTCACCAGTGTGTGTTATATTCAATAACAACTTGCGGGAGGTAACATAAATCCTATTTTTAATTTGAATTTTATCACGTTAGGTATAGGTTGTGACGTTATTGGTCCTAAGGATTCTGGTTTAGAGTTAGGATTTAATTAGGTTTCGGTTTTGGTTAGGTTTTTAGAGTTAGGTTAGTGGTTAGGGTCTTAGTGGTAGTGATAGTTAGGGGTTATCAGTTAGGTTTAGGTTAGTTTAGGTTAGTTGGGTTAGGATTGGGTTAGGTTAGGTTAAGGTTAGGTTACCGCGTGGCTTAGGTCTTTGTTAGGTTATGGTTAGGATTAGGGTTAGGTAAGTTATCTTATGCTTAGGTATAATTACATAGGTTGATTTTGGGGTAGGTGATTAGGTCTTATTTGCATTAGATTAAGAAAAGTTTTAAGTATTGTTTAAAGAAATAAAAATTAAATTTTAATTTCACATGTGTGCTGAATGCGCTTTCAGTTAATACTAATCAAAGGCCATTGTGGGGACCAAACATCGAGCGTGTGTACTACATGAAAATGGCTTATAAAATGTTCTGAATAGTCTGGGATGTTAGTTCTGGTAAATATATAACAGTCTAGTAATAATCACACGAACACGAGATTTAGCTGTCTCATCTAAAACAGACTTGGAAATTAAAATATAATTCTATCACTTATAAGAAGCTCCGACTATGTGACATTGCGAGTAAGTGTCAATCTGAGAAGGCTAGAACCTACTACACGACACAGGAATCACTGGCTAACAATCATCTTTACTTAGGAAAGCAAATCCACGCCGTTAAACGGATATAGGAGATGTAGGAATTAGTTTTTCTGATATTCTACAACAAAATTTGCCACCTACACATTACTGACACCCCCCCATAATTAAGAATCTATTATCTAGCAACTTCTCATATTATATCTCTCCCAAGAACAGCAATCTTTCACGCTAATGACCAATACAACTAACACTACTCTAATAACTCACGCTCCACTGCACGACAATTACTCAGCACAGGAACAAATCACGCTCTAAATCTTGCATGATCGCCAAATATGAGGGGAATGTTCTCACAGGTACTCCGCCCTGGGCACACAACTATATCATACCCTCAAGAATATCAATTTAATTATTTCGTCAATCGATTAGCGCTGCCCCCTAATCCTAGTCCATAGACGCTACATTTACCTCACAATCAATCATTAGATAAACAAAAACATCTCAATTATATATAGATTGCCTTATCTATATTCTGATATATTAGCTGAACATCTACGAGAGTCTGCAATTTCAGTACCAATTTATTTATCATTAAGTTTAGTGGTAACGGAGATTCTCTGGGTTCAGCCGGTCATTTGGTGGCGGAGTATCTAGAGATAACGTCTTACTTCGTGGAGGGGAGCAGGGGGAGTGACAAAAGTATAAAGTAGTTTACTATATAAATATATATCTATAGATATATGTCCCTATAATGTATATTATTAGTATCAATTAATTATTAGTTTAATATATATATATATAGTATGTATATTATTATTAATAATATATTATAATTAATATATATATTTCATTAAATTATTTATACACAATTATTAATATATTATATATTTATTAATTTAAATATAATGTTTTTACAGGAGCAATCTATTTACTGTGACGAATATTTCATTTATCGTTCGAAAGTTAAAGTGTGTAATGGGAAGTGCATAGCTGCTAGTCTCGCTGTTGCATACTGAAAATTATTTTAGGACTCGATATATATATATATCATCTATAAAATCTGACCCAATAATTACCTCATATATATATATATATATATATTATATTATAATATATATATAATATATAATATACTATTTAATATTATATTTATATTATATCATTTAAATTATTTTAATTTATTTAATATATAAAAGTAATAGGAAAGTTATGTTGACATAAGATGATAAGAGTAAGCTATACAACGATTATGAGCCTAAAAGGTTAGCATTTTCATTAGTATAATATGAATATATTGAAATTTTTCCTATTTTTATATCATTTACCTTAATAAGTATTTAGATTAATCTCAATTAAAAAGTTAACTACGATATGTTTAAAATTTAATCACTTGTTTATTATTAAATACGTTGTAAAATTGCAATTCTTAATATATTATATCTAAAAATTTGTTGATGAGTTTAATTTATTATTTAAGTAATAAATCCGTTAGTTGTGTATTATTGTATTTGAATTATCTTATGGATTTTTATTAGGTGTATATTTATTATATATCCGCAAGAGAATTATAGTCACTTTATGATCCTTCCTTTATATTATATTATTATATATTTAAACTTCAATTTATATTTTTATATTAAGTATTTTGTACATTAGCCAGGGGGTTGAGGGAGTCTGAACCTCTATATTTATTTATCTTTAAGCGTGAAATGGTTTGATGAATTGAGCTCTTTAATTTTTAAATGTTATAAGAATAATAATAATAATAAATAAAAGCAATTTATTGTAAATATTTTATATTAACAGAATGAATTAAATACATATGGTTCATGAAGATTCTTAGGTTTAGTGGTGAGACTTGTGTAAAAAAGAAACTAAACGGAGATTTCTATAGGATTGCCACGCACTAATATTGTATATAAATGGTTAATGATTTTTAGATTGTCAATCAACTTAGTGATGGTGAATACGGAGTGAAGAACAAGTTTTAAGAGCTTGTTTTTCTCAATGCACTGGGCACTGTCAGACTAATATAAACAACAGCTTTGTACTCTCGTGGTGTCGAATTGTTCGTTCCGCATGTCATTATTGTAGTACAATTAAAGTATGATAACAATTCTCTTATCCAGGTCACAGTGTAGTGAAAAAAAAAATTGGCATACTCGTTGTTAATTGTCATCCATAAAGCGGATAACTAGTTTTAATAAAGAAAGTATATTGCTACCCCAAGATGAGATTATAATAGACACCTAACTACAAAAACGAATGTCGGCTATTACTCACTACTACCCACTTCAGGCTCACTAACTTACTACTACTACACTACTCTATCTTACCATACTATTGATTATACTTAACTAGCTACTACTACTACTGACTCTACTTACTACTACTATCTAACTACTACTAATTAGACTACTTTAGACTATACTACTTACTAACTACCTCGCGTGGAATAATTCAAGATGGATCTGTTTATGAAGTTAGAACCTAAACTATTATTTAAAGTTGGATCGTTGAAGTTTAATAGACGAGAATGAGATTTAGATCTTGACATTGACTATTTTCTTCAAAAATCTCGAATTTTTTAAAATCTGCAATAAACAGTGTAGGTAAGTCAAAGTTTTATTAAATTTACCGTAATATATAACTTTTTTTCCGTTCACTTCACTTACGTTCCAGTTATCATAACATACTACACTATTGCAGCCTCGATCATTAGTAACAGCAACTGTTTCTCTATATCGTAAATTTCAGAAAATGTGATGTTAGTTTTGAAAGATATTTCGCTCAAACATCATTAAAAAAATTTGCAATGCATTTTAATGTTTTAATTTTGACCTTTTTCTGTAATGAAGAAATGGCGTACTTTTATATGCTTGATCCGTAATATGAAATGCACATAAAACAACTTGCAATTCCTTTTCTTGATGATCTTTCAAACCAGTAAGCGAAGCTCGTGAACTATAGATCCATACTTACCAATCTTAGCATTGATAATTAATTTAATAAGTTGTAAAATAAATCTGGAATGGAACAGTCCCATTTGGATTGTTTAAGGATTTCAGCAACCTAATGTCACTCACAACGCGTGCATTATTCAGAAAAGGAAATTTCTGCATACTCTGCTGGAAATGAGTTCTAAGACATATCATTATCTAACAATTCTACATGAGTTTCAACAGACTAAACAGAAACTGCTTATATTAATGAGTGTTTTATCTAGCTAATACATATATTAATAAATGTGCAAAGAAGTCTAATAATTCGGTATAATAGTAATGAACAAGAAAGTTTTATATCGCAAAATATGAAAACATTGCTTTTGTATTCTGAAATTGTCTATCAATGAATCGAGAATCATTTTATTTCCGTTGTGTCAGTAAATAAGGGAGTATGATATATATTATATAGTTTATGATATAGCATAATTATATTCCTATAATAATAACTAAAATATAATATATATACTTTTGTATATAAATAATGTGTCAATGTAAAATATGTGTTAGATATAGAGTGATCATATCTAATTCATATTGGGGGTTATAAATTGAACTATTATATGATTTATAATATATATTAATAGGTATATATGAATTCTCATATATCATAATATATATGTGGTAAGTAGTGACTATTTGAAGCAATTAAGTAGCTCCTAGATATAATAATAGTGAGTAGTAGGAGTACTCTATAGATATTCAATTAATATAAACCGATAATACAGTAAATCATAAATCAAATGATACTAAGAAAGGTTTTTAGGTATAGTATCTATAGCCATAGGTATATATATTGTATCGTATTGGTTCTTATAGTATTATATAGTAGTAAGTTTATTATAATATCGTTACATAAAGTTTTCACTTATGTAATCTCAAAACCTCCAATAACCAAAGATTCGTTTCTAACGGCCCTGTTATACTTTATTCAGAGGTTATATATATTACTATATATAGTATATACACAAATCTAGGCAGTATACTATATATAGAGTGAATGATTTATATATTTATATTAATTATTAGTCTACAGGCCGTTGATCAGAATTTTTTGTTATTGGGTTTTGAGATTATGGATATATATGAGAATATATTATTACATTATATATATATTATATATACCTCAACAATAATATAATATTATTATATTATAATATATATAGTATATATATATATATTTATATATATATATATATCTATATATAGTATATATACATATATAGATTATTATATTATATATATATTTATACTATCTTATCTATATATATAATATAATATATATAAATAATATATATATATATATTATATATATATATCATATAATTAGTATATATATATATATTATATATATATATATAGTATATATAATCATATTTTCTCTTTTCTTAACCCTGAAAAACATTGCATAGCAAATGCATCTATCAATTGATAGAAACATTTAAGAAGCCCCTCCATTCACTCTGCTAGAAGTACTTGACATCATAAAAAAAATTCACCTTGTTCATACCATCCGATATTAGCTTTTCCTTTTCATATTGTTTTAGCTATGATAAACACTCATTTAAGCCAGTTCTGTTAGTTGTTCTTCTGTAGAATTAAGGAAGTATGTTTTGAGCCATTTCAGAGTAAGAGAAATATCTTTCTGAAATGCACGTTGTGAGTGACATAGGCTTGAATCCTTAACAATCCAAATGAGAACTGTACAGTCAGATATTACAACCAATGAAATATCATTTTACTTAGATTGGCAGACAAGGACATTATGACTTAGAAACTAGTGTCCTGGGTTGGAAAATCATCAAGAAAAGGAATTGAAGTTGTTTTATGTCATTTCATATTACATTAATTCTAACAAAATTGATTTTCATTCTTCATTACAGAAAGCAAGTTCTATTACAATTTCCACAATGGCTTGCAATTTTCACTGATGTTTAGCGAAAATCTTGAAGTCAAACTCACATTTTCAGTACGAATTAAGAACAGTTGGCTGTTACTAATGACGACGAGGCTGCAATGTAGTAGGTAGAATAATGGAAGAGTGAAGAAGAAAAAAGTTGAAGTAATAATTAAAACTTTTGACAAAATTTGTACATTATTGCAGATTTTAAAAAATTTCGAGATTGTTGAAGAAGGTTCAATGTCAAGATCTATCTCATTCTCCTCAAAGCTTCAACAAATACTTTAAAAACTTTTCTAAACCGTAACAATCCATCTTAAATTTTCCACGCAGAGTAGTAGCTAGTAGTAGTAGTAGTAGTAGTAGTAGCTAGTAGTAGTAGTAGTAGTAGTTAGTAGTAGATAATAGAAGTAGTAAGATTAGTACAATGCAATAGAAATTTTATTGGCACAGTGATAGTGAAAACAAATTGGCACTGTTTTATGTCACCAAAGCGGATAACTATTTTAATAGAAAGATTTTCCCAGAGAGATAATAGACAAAACTAAAACGAATGTAGGCTAATACTACTACTACTACTACTACTACTACTACTACTACTACTACTACTACTACTACTACTACTACTACTACTACTACTACTACTACTACTACTACTACTACTACTACTACTACTACTACTACTACTACTACTGCGTGGAAAATTAAGATGGATTGTTATGAGTTAGAAAAGTTTTTAAAGTAATCGTTGAAGCTTTAGAGGAGAATGAGATAGATCTTGACATTGAACCTTCTTCAAAAATCTCGAATTTTTTAAAATCTGCAATAATGTACAAATTTGTCAAAAGTTTTATTATTACTTCAACTTTTTTCTTCTTCACTCTTCCATTATCTACTACTACATTGCAGCCTCGATCATTAGTAACAGCAACTGTTCTTAATCGTATTGAAAATGTGACGTTTGCTTTCAAAGATTTTCGCTCAAACATCAGTGAAAAATTTGCAAGCATTTTGGAAATTGTAATAGAACTGCTTTCTGTTAATGAAGAAATGAAAATCAATTTTGTTAGAATTAATGTAATATGAAATGACATAAAACAACTGCAATTCCTTTTCTTGATGATTTTCCAACCCAGGAAAGCAAGTTCGTGAGCCATAGATCCATACTTACCAATCTTAGCATTGATAATTTTAATAAGTTGTAAATAAATCTGATCTGTACAGTCTCATTTGGATTGTTAAGGATTTCAGAACCTATGTCACTCACAACGTGCATTTCAGAAAGGAATTTCTCTACTCTGGAAAGGTTCAAGACATACTTCCTAAATTCTACATGAGTCAAAAGACTAACAGAACTGGCTTAAATGAGTGTTTATCATAGCTAAACAATATAAAAGGAAGAAGCTAATAATCGGATGGTATGAAACAAAGAAGTTTTATATGCAAAATAAAACATTGCTTTGTATTCTGAAATTGCTATCAATGATAGATCATTTTATTCCCTTGTTTTCAGGTAAAGATATATATATATATATATACTATTATAGTATATAGTCGTTTTTAGTATCTATATTATTAGTAATATGATATATATATAATGTATAGATATATATATATATATATATATATTATTATATTTATTATATAGTATATTATATATATAAAATATACTATAATATGATAATTATATATATATATTTATATATATATATATATATTATATATTATTATATAGTGATATATATATATATCATATATAACTATATATATTATATATATATATATATATATATTAATATTATATATATATATATCCTTAATTCAAAACCTCCAAAACACAAATTCTCCACATTCGTTGTTATACTAATTATATCATTAGAATGATATATATATCTATATGTATGTATATATATATAATATTATATATATATATCTTATATATATATATATATATATATATATATATATATATATATATAATATATATATAAAATATAATATATTATATATATATAATATACTATATATATATATATATATATGAGTAAATATTTATCATAGTATTTATTAATATTATTATGCTTATTTATATCAATCTAATATCATTATGAGGTATATAATGTATATACTACTATATATATATACTAGTATATTTGTATTTATATATACTATGTTCTCTAAGAAAGAGCTATATCTGTCTCCTTCAAATTTTTATTTAATGCCTTAAAAGCTATTCGTATCTATACTAAATAATTAATAAATATACTAATTGATAATAATAATGATTGTAATTATAAATAATAATATAACACCTAATAATAATCATAATCATATATAATAATAATAATTAATCTATATATCTATTAAAAATATTATAATTATAAAATATGAGATACTATTATAATAATATCATAATTATAATAATATATTTTTAAGAGGATATAATGATGCAAATGAAATAGATTATATAATAATATTTAAATGATTATATAAACATACCTATGAGTAGATATGAAAAATTAAAAATAAAAGAAAACTAATTCCGAGAGAGATAGATAAGATGAATTTTATAAAATATCTAATAATAACTATTTCTTTCATTAATAAGTGCATATATTATAATAATGAATAATATTATAATATATAATATAATAATAATAATACATCCTATAATAATAATAATAATAATCATTATAATTCGCACGAATTAAATCATAGTTAATAATAATAATAATAATATTATAATAATAATAACAATAATAATAATAATAATAATAATAATAATAATAATAATAATAATAATGCCAATGACAGTTAATAATTAATTACTTAATAGATAGATAATATGTAATGAGATAATAATTAAATTATTATATAATAGATATAAGATCTATTATTATTATTATATATTATTCCATTTTTATAATTATATAATTAAGTAAATTTTAGAACGTATTATTATATCTTATTATTTATTAATTTATATTTATTATTATTATTATTATTATTTATTACTGGAAATTATTATTATTATTACTGAAATTATTATTTTTCATTGTCTCAACATCAGCTACGAATACATGGAAACATTGCCATTAATATTTTGCTATTATTATTATTATTATTATTACTATTCATTATTATTATTCATTATATATAATTATTATTATTAATTATTTTAATTATTATTATTTTATATTATTATTATTATTTACTAATTATTATTATTATTATTATATATTATTATTATTATTATGACTTATTATTATTATTATTAAGTTATTGGGAGTATTATTTATGTGCGCATTAGTTAGCCTTATATCTATTATTATTATTATTATTATTATTATTATTATTATTATTATTATTATTATATTATTATTATTACTTATTAATGATTATTTATTATTTTTTATTATTATTATATTATTCATTTTATTTATATAGTCTTATTGTTTATTCAATATTTTCCCATATTAATTATATATTATTATTATTTATTATTATTATAATTATTAATTATATTATAATTATATTATATGATTCATTATTTATTTATTATTATTCTATTTATTAATTTGATGATTAATATTATGCTTATTATTATATTTTAATTATTATTATGTATTCATTATTTTATTCTATGTTATTATTATTATTATTATCATTTGTATTTATTATGTATATAGTATTTATTAGTTAGTATTATTAATTGCTATATATGTTAATATTTTTGTTCCTTGATTGCATGTTCACTTAAAATATAGTCACATAATTTGAGTTCCTGGCATTATTATTTAACATTATATCGCATATTAATCACTGTTTAGTTAATATTTGACATGATTAAATGTTATCGATATTACATCACAACTAGGAATTCTGCATTACTCCTGTACCTATTAATATGAAACGCTTTTTATTAACTATTGGGATCGAAAGTTACAACTTCATTGGTATTGTGAAGAGATATTTGAAACAATGGAGATAGTTGTCATGGTATAATTAGTTATTTTATTATTTTATTAATTATTATTATTATTATTATTCTTGGCTTCTAGTATTTTATTATTCAGGATGTTTGTATATATATATTCTCATTTAAGTTAAGTAAAATTAAGTTATTATTATTATTATTATTGTGAAGGAGACGAGACTATCAAACAACCTTCTTATTATAACAAGTTTTTTTAGTACTACAACAACTTCAATGCTATACTTCTTATATAATAAGTCTCTCTTTATTTTAAATTGTGTGAAGCCCCTAGAAAACTCCAGCACAAACTCATACGCCGCCCTGATCTAAAAAGATAATTTTCTCCCCTAGTCAGATTATAACTAAAAATTAGTATTCTCCTTGTCTTTCACCTTTCGGCTCATAGATTACAAAATTCTTTCTGGGTAGATAACCACTAATCTCACGTCAACATTCCTCCGCCATGCCTCCGCTCTCGCATCGAGTATTCCATTTAGAATTCACCTTCGTTACGTATCCCGTTAATCATTTTGATTGTACAGATACTCTGTCTCTGGCTCTAGACGCCACACTAATCCTCCAGCTACGTTTATACTAAGATTTGATTCCCGTTATCTCACCCACAATAGTTTTTTATCCCCTCAGGCAATGACTGATTTTCCAAAATCATAGGATTAAAAATCCCCTTTATACGGTATATGACTCTTCACTTAAACATCTTTTTGTGATAGTAGTTTAGTTCCAAAGTACGCTTCTAAAGCGATATATTCGCTTTTTTCGCGCATCCTTTTTATCGGGGTAACGGTGATTTCTCTCGACTATACCATTTCCCTTCCGGTCTTATGCCGCCTAAACACTTTTTTTATCTTCAGTCTACAGTAAAGAAATAAAACTCCTAAACTGCGTACCGTTGTCCATTAATAGCTCATCAACTCTCCCCTTTCTAAAATCACCTCTTTTATTTTTCTTTTAAATTTTGCCTTGCCCTGACTCTGAAATCAAATCCCTTCCAAATAACAAAACCTACTTGCCACAGATCACCATCTGGACAAAATTTTTCCCATTAAGAGAGCTTATACTCTATCGCAACCCGTACAGCTCCAATTTTTTCTTCTTTCTAAACTAATTTACCTTATCTCGAACTCTCGTAATTGTTTATATGGTCAGAGTCTGGATGAATTATGAATACGATTCTCTTACCATATAAATCTTTCACCGACATCGGTCCGCCTTACAGTCTTTGTCTACCATCCTAATCTAAAAACACAGTTTTCTCACCAAGTAGCTTTGATTGCGGTGTTCTAGTTATGAAGGTATCTTTTTTAATTTCGCTGGCAAAATGATAATGAGACAAAGCGTTATTATGTATTTATCAGCTATTTCCTCTCGATAAGTCCATTCTTTCTTTATCTCGATGATACTATCCGCTTTGTATTAATTTTCCGAAGGGCACAAGATGGTCTAATTTCAAATCTTAAAGTACGTCATGCTATATTCTTTCGATCAAGCTGTCGTTTATGGTTGGGCCGTAAGATCACTTTACCTTTTTAGTAATAGTTGCTCTACTGCTGCTCCGGTTAGGTTTTTTATTCGCTGTTCTTTACCACCTTCATTGTGTTACTGATCCGTATTAATCACAGTAGCCAGAATCCGATTTACTTGTCGAAGAATGGCCCGTGTAAGGTCCTATTTATAGCTTAAATTAATGTCCCTTTATCATCATGCTTCTAACTCTGCATTATACATTAATTGTGAACACACTCCCTCTCTTTTCCTTAACCAAGCGCCCGTCTTCTCACATTTTTTCACTTTAAATTCAAGATGATGCCGCATAGTCGAGAATATAAGAGTCTCGCGTCACGGGCGAGGGTGCGGCTTATGTCCCGCACGATTACTACGGTCATCACAGCTCATAGACATCTGATTCCTGTTTTAGTTAGAGATCGTCCAATATTCCAGATATCATTCACTGGACCGTCTTATTTACATTTCTTCAATTATACTTATTTTTAATCATCTTTCACTGGCCATTCTCGCTCAGGGGGAAAAATCCGAGACGGTGCAAGGTTTATGAGATATCTTATTTCGAACTAAGCTTAGCCAAAGGTCTAATCGGTTGCCGCATCGGCGCCGCTAACAGGCGTATGACCTTACGATACTAGCCGGGGCATATCGAGAATCAATGTTCCTTTTTGTGTTGTTACAGTTATCCCCTTTCTCTTGATGAGGTTGGCGGATATTATTTACCCGTCTTCTGAATGTCTAAATCTGCCGGCGTTTTTTCGCTATTGTATTATTTTTGTCAATGCTCTAACTTTGCAATATATTTATAATTTTTCAAAAGACTAAGACTTGTCGCTACTGTGAACGCGCAAACCTCTTTAGATTGATTACTACCGGATCGCGGCCGCAACTCAGACAATTGACTATCACATTTGAAACAGATAATATTCATCTAGGTATTTGATGTGCACTTTGTGGGGCATTTTGGCTATCGTTACTAATCGCTGGCTTTTACCACGTTCTTCTCTCAAAATCCTATTCATTAATCTGTGGTGTCCGAATTCAATACCAAATTCCTTCTAGTCCCAAGAGGCATAATATTGGTGTTGCCTCTGAATTTTCATCAACCTGTATTATATTCATAAACTCTTATCGATCCATCACTGTGTAAACTATTGGCCTTGCAAGTCTCCTAAGTTGTTGGTTTTCCCTTTTAATTTGTGCCTCCATTCCCCGGACTCAACGTTGGAGTCCATATAATTGCTGATACGCGCCAATCAGCCAGGTAGATGGACAAGTTTTAGGCGGGCCGTATAAATGTATTCATTTCCTAAAACTCCAGTCCTGGCCTTTTACTGTTATTTGTTTATTGTCCTTGATTCGACGGCTTTAAAGGTATATTCATCTACACTTTGCTTGGTCATTCATACGTGGGTATCGAAAATGTCATCTTTGTTATCCATCGGTTCATTTGATTCCTTCGATCAAACTTTATTCTCCTTCATTCGTGGTCCTTCTTTGTATGAGTGTTCTGATAACGAAACGTAACTTCTTATTTGTTAATTTATGGGTTTCTTTGTCTTTCCTGGTTACCAGTTTTAGCTGTCCAGATAATCGCCGGTTACCGACCACAAAGTCTTTATGCGGGTAGGAGGAGATACTCACAGATTTGTTTTTTCTACTTAGTTCTTCTTATCATCACACTTAGCAACATTATTTTAGTTTTCTACGAATTGCCATAACCATCTTTTCCTATTTAGAAATCTCTCAAATTTTGTTTTATATTGTTATATTTTTATTCCTAGAATAACATCAATATCCTCTATAATTTCGTTTAATATTAACATTTCAGTTTCAATTTCCTTGTTGTTCAACAAAATATCATATTTTTTTCTTCGCCCTCGTTAATTTGTTCCCGAGCGGAGCCGCTGTGCACGCATACATCTCTAATCAACTCCTCAATCGTTTTACTAAGTAAGAATGGTATTTAGTTTGGCAGGCTGTAACTCAATAAAGTCTGCGTTACATTCTTACCGGTTATTAATACAACCTTCCTTCACGGTATTCACGCGGATTCTGGATATTGGCAGTTTTTTGTATGAAGCTACGATGGCGTCCGGCAAATGTAAGCTCCATCGTCTCTTCGTTTTCTTGTTTATTATTGTTTGGTTTATTAGTTTTTTCCACGTTTTTAAGAGATATACCCTTTTGCCAGATCATTCTCTTGAGTTATATTCGATCCTAATTTTCCGCATGTCTTAGCGATTCTTTTTTATTCCATTCCCATATTGTTCTAATTCAGAGTCGCTATCATCTTCTATTAGAGAATCATCGTCCATTTATAGTATGATTGTCTAAATTTTCTCTGGCCTCTGATAATGATAATTGTAGCTGATATTAAGAGCATTTTGGACCGTATCCGTAGCTGCGCCCCTGTTGGTTGACCTTGACTGACCGCTGGTCATTTTGACGCAACTGGTGATTTTTTTACCTCGACCTTGGACCTTTATTGTTGTTGGCTCACCAGCGTAATTTGTGGAATAGCTCACGCTACCTCGTCATGGGGTTGGTTGTTGGAGTAGCTCCGGTTTCTTTTTTCTATAATTATAATTGAACTTGTGAGAATGAAGTTTCAATTTGTTTTAATTTGTTTTAAGTTTGTGTTAAACTCTCAGATGTACTTTACTGGAATTTATTTATTTTATGTTATGTTTTTTTTACGCGGTAGTTTCTCGCCCTCCACTTATGAAGGGGGGGGGGCGGTTGCGGGGAGGTTCACCAAAGCGGCGTTGGTTCGCTTAAGCCGGAGAGGCCCCGCGAGAACCGCGCCGGCAACCGCGCAGGCGGCACGCGGGCACCGCAAATACGAGCAGAACCGGCACTGACACAAAGCCGGACCGTTTTTCGTTGCGCTGTTTCCATCCGGCGGTTTTTCTATTAACCATGTCAACTCCGCTATTTCTAATATCCACGAATGCATCCATAGACCCGCATAGACTCACGCCTTATTCATGCGCACGCTTACCTCATCACTCAGATCCTTTCATCCCACAACAGTTGCTTACACGTATCCTGCTATAGCTCATGTACCATTGCACGGTGATCATGGCTTTATCGTCGTCTGCTGCACTCTCCAGAGGAGTATTTCCCGAATCCCGATACCGATACGTGTTTTCATTGAAGTCTGATTCTTTCAGATATTGGCTGCTTTCATCTATATATTATATTATATAGTAAGTGTATATATTTAGTATATATCTAATTATATATAGTAGCTAGTATACTTAAGATATATATTAGTATATATATATATATATGACTATATATATTATATTATGATATATATATTATATACTACTATAAATAATACTAACTATATAGACTAGTTTTGCTCCCTGTACTCAACAACAACAATATCGGAAGGTTATTCACAGGTAGATCTTCTGAAGCTTGGCCATTTAGGGCCTTCTTTAAAGGAATTGGTGCACAATGGCCATTTTATTATTCTACTAACTGCTAGTCATCGGTAATATGTCCATTGCGGGCGTGTTTTGGCGTCATACGGAATGTATACCAGAATCATGCCGCATGCGTCATATGTACAATTCCTCTAGATCTCTGATGCGTAATCATCCCAAGCCCTACAAGAATGAATCAAGGGCAGTTGTGGCATATGATATAAAAGATGTGCCTAATATTCATGCACTAATCCGAATACTGGAAACTCGACTCCGTAGCCTTTATAGTGTATATGTGTTATAGGGGACTTAACTGATTGGGGCTCTCCGTCTGAGAGGCCGCTTTAATATATAAACTAATGTATCTGTATTATATATAATCATCTTTTATGGCACTATACAAAATATTTTCTTGGATAATGAGCTATTTCCATATGGAATTAAGTAGAATTATTAAGCGCATCTCGATTTTGCATTTTTTTTATTATACAGTGGTTCAAATAATTATATATATGAGTTATATAAGATATATATATATACTATATTCATATATATATTGATATAACGTATTACCGTAGGATTATATATATTTATTATAATATATATATAAATATATATAGTCCGTATTAGTAGAGTATAATATATATATATATTTATAGTAGATAATATATATAATAATATTTATATCATCACTCACTATAGAGTGATTCGTATCGATTATTCTTTATGTTCAGATTATAGCATGATATAATAGTATATATATCTCATCTCTTATATATGATAATATACAACGACGTAGCGAGGAGGAGAGGAGTAAAATGCATATGTCCATGACACACCATGCACATAGCATCTAAGCGATACTTATCACACTCACGCAATACACGACACACACACACACTCTGTTTACGTCTACTTTATATCACACAAACACACACGACACCCGTGTACGTCTAGCATTATATATTCTACACATTCGACGCAGCATGCTAGGGATATTCCTTATAGCATCACACACTCGGCTAGGAATACTAGTACAACGACACACAATACACCCCGAGCTAGACACTTACACGCACACTATCTGCCCTACAACAGCACAGGCATTGCTAGACACATACAGAACACCCGCACCCTCATATAACAGGCACACCCACGCACTTTAAACGACCCTCGCCATGGATCATCTTATTCAACCCTAGCTCACACCTACCTGCCACGTCCTTAGCACACCTGCTAGTGAACACTCTAATGGCACACGACGCACACCGCGCGCGTAGGACTATTTATACAGCACTCATTCATCACATACGCCTAGGACTTTTTATATCACACACATACACCTACCGATCAGGTACTTACCGCTCACACTATACCTACACACAAGACATCATACCTAGACACATCATCCACCCGCTTGATCCAATATACCGAGCCTAGGCTCACACCTGACACCGTACACACACACACACCATATATTTATTAACAGGTGATTATTAGATATAGTTATATATTATATGATATGATATATATTTATATCGTATTATTATTATGTATTGATATTATTATAGGTATATTATGATATGTGATATTAAGTTACCAATAATTAACACTGCGATATATATAGGTATATATTTATGTCATATATAATACATACCTTTTACTTAAAATAAAATGAGTCATGTATCCAGGGACGCGTAGTCCAGGAGGAGGGCCGCTTTGAGAGGTAGCTCCATCAGCGACGATTCACATGTCAATTGATGGAGTCGGGAGTAATGAGTGCCGTTAGTCCACTCTAATAAAGCCAGGTGTAAAAGCTGAACGATAACAGTTAAACGATTTGAGAATCTATTTAAGAAGTTATGCCAAAATAAATAATGAAAAAGAGATGAGGAGTGGAAGTGGTTAAAGAAAAATCCAGAGTGTCTTAATTATATAATCATTTGTGTAATTTACTAAGCACTTAAGTACTAAATTTTATAAAAACATTAGACATTACATCAGGCCTGAATAGCCTAGTATTCGAAGTAAATCAATAGAGGTTTGTTACGTGTAAAGGCACAAGAGGGATAGTAATGCCTTTAGGATTGTTAACTGTCTTTATTCTGCGTTAACTCATGTTTTACTTGCTTTAACTCACTGGTTTTTAAATCTTGTGTTTTGACTATATGTTAGCCTTGTTTAACTCACTATATTTATTGACATTACACTCCTTTAAGCAGGTTAAACGTCAGTAAAAAATCAATTACGCAGCTTTGCTTTTTTATTCATTGATTTACATGTGTTCTTGTTTTTATGCTGTATGTTGTTATGCGGTCTTTCACTAACTGGCTTTAACGTTCATTGTTTTTATCTGCTTTAACTCATTATGTTTTACTGCTTTAACCTTTAACTATTTCATCATTAACTATTACATACCTTAAAGCAGTAATCAGTAAATCAGTATAGAGGTTTTACCTAACACCTAAGGGGGGATTAGTATCACTTTTCGTTTTACTGCTTTACTTGCTTCTCAACTCATGTTTTACTGGGCTTTTAACTCATGTTTTTAACCTGCTTTAATTTCTGCGTTACTGTCTTAAACTTGCTGCTTTACTGTTTTAACTTTCTCCGTCTTTACTCGCTTGTATCCATCATATATGTATTCAACAATATATGTTTTCGTTTATTTTGTTTTCATACTTTTTAATTTATCTCTTTATTCTTTATTTTATTTATTTTTCATTTTTTTTATTATTTTATTTATTCCTGTACTTTTTATTATTTTTAATTTAAGTTCTTCCTGAATTCTTATACTTCGTGTTATTTACTTCATGCCTATTGTTATTATGTGATTTAGAACAACCACACGACGTGAGGTGCCCCATATACATCTGAGTGTCCTCCACACCACCCGACGCACCCCACGAGACACACTCAGCGCACCAACACCCGACTGGCTAACCTCTACCCAACACAACACCCCGGCGCTCATTGTGCACACAACTCCATACACACATTCCCCATGAAACTTAAACCACCACTCGCACACCCATAGCATCTTACATTTGACACTACTACACATGCGGTCACACACACACAACTTACGGACGTATGATCACACAATTCACTATGATACTATACATCCACGATTCACTTATGACACTTACATTTATCTCATAGAACAGCTCGCGATTACATTTACACTGTACACCACACATTGCGTTGGGGGTCAGATTACTTACACTCACACATGATCTTCACTTACCACGCACACACAGATTCTTACTTAATCACACCTTGCATGATTTACTTACACTCATACACAGATTTACTTAACCACACAGATTGCTTATCACTCGCACACAGATTTCTACAGCACACACCACACACACCCCAGTGCGACACTCACACATAATATAACGCTATAATTTATTAAAACATTTTAGTGTTTTCACGATTAATACACAGTACATGTTATATACTGCATATGAACTGTTCAATTATAAACTAAGATTATTTCAAAGTTTCTTAAACTCTATAATAAACTCAATCATTAATCTTCTGAACGAAGAATTTATTTTCCACTTTCCTCACTTTCTTGTTTATAATTTTTATAACTATCAAGTTTTTAAAATAACTTTACTAAAATTTTATGAAAATTTTATTAAAAACTGTTCTATATTTTACGTACCTTAAAAGCAATAAATCAGTATCAGTAAGGCAAGCCCCTAGCAACCCCTCTACACCAAACTGTGCAACGGTTTGTTCTATTGACTTTTACTGCTTTACATCCCCTTTAGCCATGTAATAAAGTATAAAATAACAAAATAAGTCTTCTCTGCTAAATACATGTTTTATTAAATATCATTCTATAGTTTTTATTAATAAGAGTAACAATTATTCACTCTGATTATATATTAAACATATCACTCGATATATAACTAAAAATACTTTACAAAGTTTATTTTTAAATAATAACGGATTATTACTTGTAAATATTGATATCAATTATACATAATAATGTACATTGACAATCCCATCACGAGAAAAACACAACTACCCGCACTCCTTACAGAATACGAAACTGACCTCTCCCTCTGTAAAATGTGTTGAAATAACTTATACTTTAAATCTTTTGGTTTCTATGCTCTCAACCGCGGGGGCGATTAACCTAATTCAGTGGTCACAATATATTTCAAAACGTATCTTTAATTTATATAATATGCAAAAACTACGTAAGGGCCTAATTTAGGCCTGAAGATTTGGATAAGCCTTTTTGTAGACGGCTAATTTAATCCTAATAACCAGGTCACAAGTAATTCCCGTATAGACGAGAATCATTGTTTTCTTTCATTTTTCTAGAATATTATTTCCAACCTGGAAGTACATGCTGGAGTCGGTAAGATCGCTTAAGCAGGTAAGAGAAGAAATATGTTGTTCCTTCCTTACTTGTGATTGGTCGCGGTAATCCTTATCTCTATATGACCTCGTATGTGATATACTTAGTGTTATTTTATGTTCACCACGAAATTTAACTTTGTTTTCTTTTATATTTTTATTTTGAGCAGGTGTTGTTTTATTATCTTTTAGACCCAAACTCATTTTAAAAATCATAGTCATTTTTAGCTGTTTAAGCGGTGCAACAAGTTACCTGATTTGTATTAAAAGTGTTTTATGTTTACTAAGTGTATATCATATTTTAATAAATACTTACATTGAGGAATAATTCATTAATTTCACTAGAATAGGAAATAATTATCTTCACGTATTCAGTAAGCTAACCACAGGGCTCAGCATGGACCCCACTCGCACAGGCAGCCAACCCGCACTTCGCGCTGGTGCGTCCCGCCGCGTCCCGCCGCCGCGATTGCGCCCGCAGGTGCGAACAGCCGCGTTTCCCGCCCGCCGCGTGCGCCGCCAGGCGCAATATTCCGCGCGATGAAATATATATAAATATATAATATCATAGTATATATATATTATTATAGATATATAGTTATATATATATAGGTATATATAAATATATATAATACGTAACTAGGATATAGTATATAATATTGTGTGTGCGGGTGGTGTAAAGTGCTATGGGTGAAACGTAAAGTGTCTAATGTGTATGTTGCGTATGTGTGAATAAAGGAGATATAGTGGTATGTGTGTAAATAAGTGTAATAGTGAAGGTCGTCTATGGTAAGTGTAATGCTTATAGTCTGAATCATCAGATATAGGTGGTAATCAAGGGAGAGACGCCATCAAAGATGGAGGTCATCAAAAGATGCAACCACTAAGCTGAGGTATACCAAAGCTGAAGGTTTTAAAGTTTGAGGCATCAAAGCTGGGGCATCAAAAGCTGAGGTATCCAGTTGGGCTCAAAAGCTGAGGCATAAAAAGTTGAGGCATCACAACTGAGACATCAAAGTTGGGGCATCAAAAGCTGAGGCATCAAAGTTCGAGGGATCAAAATATCGAGTGGTGGGTGCGTATGTGTAAGTGTTTATTGTGGTGTGTGGTGTGTGGTGTGTGTGTGTGTGTGTGTGTGTGGTGTGCTGTGTGTGTGAGTCGGGTTGCATGTGTGTTCTAATTTAATATTACAATGAGCCATGAATAAAATAACACTAAGTATAATAAAAATAAAAAGTAAAACTGTTTAATAAATATAACTTGTGGGTATGTAAGTGAGTGTGCGTGTGAGTGGGTTCTGTGTGGTGTGTGTGTGTGTGTAATGTGGTTGTTGGGTTTGTGTATAGTGTGTATAGTGTGTGGTATGATAGGCTGAAGTTACTAACTACTAAGTATAATAATAAACAATAAATAAAAATGTTTTAAATAAATTATACGTTATATGTGTAAGTGTGAGGTGTGCCGTGGGTGTGGTGTGTGCTGTGTGTACTGTGTGCGTGTGTGTGGTATGTGTGTTCTAAATAATAATTCGCGGCGAGAATATTTGCGCCTGCGGGCTCACAGCGGCGGGCGGAACGCCGGAAATTTTGCGCCTGCGGGCGCCCGGCTGGCGGGCGGGGACGCGGCGGGAAGCACCAGCGGGTGTCGGGGTTGGCTGCCTTTGCCGGGTGGGGCCTTCATGCCTGAGGCCCTGGTGGTTAGTTATGAACTAGTGATTTCTCTTAGGCATTCCATCTGAGCATCCGTTATTCGCCCTCACAAGTATTTGAATTATAAATATGATTTATCACTTAGTAAAAATAAACGTTTTTTTTAGTACAAATCAGATAACTTGTGCACCGCTTAACAGCTAAAATGATATGATTTTAAAATGAGTTTTGGGTCTAAAAAGATAATAAAACAACACCTGCTCAAATACAAGTTAAAGAACAAAGTTAATTTCAAAAGACGATAAAATAGTTCTCGACCAATGACATACGAGGTCATATAGAGATAAATATTACCCCGAAAGAATGAAAGTGAAGTGAAAACATTTCCTTTTTACGCTGCTTAAAGGGAGTCTTCACCCTCGATACCAGCATCAGTTTCAGTTGGAAAATTATTTATCCAAAAATATACTCTTCACCACGATGCGTACGGTCCCATGCCCATGGGTAGCTTATATATAAAGGTATACATATATTAAGGGCTTCCTACGTTTATATTGTGTAGCTATAATGAACACTTATTAAGACCAGTTCTGTTAGGCTTTCTTCTCCCTCAGAATTGAAAAAATATGTTTTAAGCCTTTTCAGAGTAGAGGAATGTCTATCTTTATGGAGTCGACGTTTTGAGTGAGGTAAATGCTAAAATCCTTAACAATCCAAATCTGATTGTTCAGATCAAATTTATTTACCAAATTCGTAATTTTTTTATTAGATATCTATGGAATAAGTGACTTTACAAAGATTAGTAAAGGATCAATGGCTCAAAAATTTGCTCTCTAACTCGTTTGAAAAATCATTACAAAAAAAGCATTGTAATTGCCCTCCATGTCTTTTCATTTTACATTGCTTCTCACAGGAGGCATTCTCTTTTCTTCATTAACAGAAAGAAGTTCTCTTTTCTTCATTAACAGAAAGAAGTTCTCTTTTCTTCATTAACACAAAGAAGTTCTCTTTTCTTCATTAACAGAAAGAAGTTCTCTTTTCTTCATTAACAGAAAGAAGTTCTCTTTTCTTCATTAACAGAAAGAAGTTCTCTTTTCTTCATTAACAGAAAGAAGTTCTCTTTTCTTCATTAACACAAAGAAGTTCTCTTTTCTTCATTAACAGAAAGAAGTTCTCTTTTCTTCTTTAACAGAAAGAAGTTCTCTTTTCTTCATTACAGAAGAAAGTTGCTCTGTTTTCTTGTCATTAACAGAAAGTAGATGTCTTCGCGTTTTCTTCATTAACGAAAGAAGTTCCTTTTCTTCATTAACAGAAAGAAGTTTCTCTTTTCTTCATTAACACAAAGAAGTTCTCTTTTCTTCATATACAGAAAGAAGTTTCTCTTTTTTTCATTAACAGAAAAAAGTTCTCTTTTTCTTCAATGAGTAATGTAAAGAAGTTCCCTCCGTTGAACACCATCAAAAAATATGTGAAATATGTTTCAATCGACTGATAGGCGTCTGAAAATCTTTCAAAACAAAACATCACAATTTCCACTAATGATTAAGAGCAGTTGCTGTCACTAATTAGGGAGAATGCAATGTAATACCAATGCAAGTGTGAAAGGAGAATAAAGGTGAAGTCATAATAAATTATAAAACAAATTGCTTTTGATTACAGATTTAAAAAACATCAGAAGGTTAATTTGAAGAAGTTTTTAATATCCTTGATACCATTCATGTTTTAACAAATGATTTAAAAATTTCTCTAGATTGTAACAATTCATCGTAAATTTTTCTATTTTTTTTTTTTCAATTTAAATAATGTTCAGCCTGGTAATCTAAAAACGTACCTAGTTGCATTCTCTTGTGCATAGAGTTTCTAATTGTGTTGTACTTTCTCACATGGATGAAAACAGTAATGAACATATAACGGCCGCTGGATATTTTCGACAATTTAAACACCCTCTAGGACCTTTCTCAATTCTTTCTGCAACCATAATAATCGTTGTCAAATCCTAGAAAAGTGCTTATATTTTATTTTAGCTCAACTGTCTTATAGTATTTCCTCTTGCTCCTCTATGATATTTCTTCGCTTCGTAATTGCTTTCAACAGCTTCCCATGTTCAACCTACGAGAATTCTTCAATACTGACCACAAACATATGAACTCACTCCATTTCAGGTTAATATATGATATTCATATGCCAATATGAATTCTATCAACAAATTTTTAAAACTAGATTTAAGAAAAGAGAACTTTAAAATGGTTTTATTTACAAATTCAATATGATTAATTTAAATGTATCACAGAAACTTTGCTTCAGTGACTTTAATTCTTGAGTTGAGTAGGACGATTTTAAACTTGAAATAATTATATGTCACGAAAGTCAAATCTGCAACAAGGCGTAAACTTTAAATATGAACTATTTAAATACTTTTATAAAATAAAGAAATATAATATTTATAAACTTAAGATTCGATAATTAGAATTTAACAAATCATCCGAGATTACACAAGAGGGAAGAAAGACCAATATCCTTTTAACTTTGTTGAATTCCATTTCTTAATAAAGTTATTTTCTACGGGTTGCAAGGCAGGTTTCCTTCTTCTCCATTTTTATAGATTGCATCTGCAAATGACTTGCGAAAGCTCCTGAAGCTAAATATCTTCCTCTGGAATGAGATATCTTCGTTTTGCGAAGACGATTTCTTCCACATATGATGATATGAAAAGAAATTAAAGAGATTAGAAATTGTGCAAATAAATCTCTATCAGATTTATTTTAGAGTCGCTACTCACCGTATTTATTATAATAGTAACTTGCAACGCAATATATTACCAAACTCTACGTACGTGGCTTCAAAGACTTGAATACTGCTTCTATGTATTACCATTTGAATTTGATAGGAAATAAGAGACCACAACTCCTCATGAAAGGGATGAGCTCTCTTGTCTGAGGCGGGAAGGATTTTGCAAAAATGACACACTTTTCCTGCCCCTTCCTATTAGCCAGGACCTCCTCCCATGTCCTCGGATCTTATTTTATTAGCTGCCCCTAGATCTTTGGAGACTTCTTTAATATTATATATATAATATATATATCCTATATAAATATAATAATTTATATATATATTATATTTATTGTATATACTATATACTAGGTAAATGTAGTAACTAAATATATAATTATAGCAATTAAAATACTCGGTAAGAGGTATTATATACTATATCTAGTTATAGGTCATAATACTATACATAGATAGGCTCATGTGGGGGTTATTTGACATTTTCCAGTTAAGTCTCGAAGTCAACTCTCTTTTAAAAATATCTACGTTATCGAACAAAATATACAATGCACGCATGGTGCCAGAAACGTGTTTTTTTAAACAATGCAAAAGCTGATCTTATATCCTGAGTAAAATAATAAAATATTATAATATGACGTTAAGTGAGGTTATGATCGTTAAGTAAGATTCTAACGTTGAGTTATGTTGTAGTGTTTTGAGCAGTAGGATTACTAAATTTTTTTTTTTTTAGAAATATATTGTCTAAAGCTGGCGAGCTTTATTAAACTTATAAGTTATTTACAATTTGACTCTATACATTTTTAATTTCACCTTTTATGAATGTGATTCGAATCCAGCAATCGATAGTGATAGCAGAGGAGAGATGGAGGCAGATAAACACGAACAATGATAATAAAATAGATATCTATATATATATATATATATATAAGTAAGGTAGTAATTATAGGATTATATATGTGGTATTTTATTAACGTATAAAAATGGAGTTAAATATTATATATAATATATTTATATATAGATATATATTATTATATAATTGCCTTATATATAGCAGTTAGATGTATGTATAGCAAAATATGAATTGGTGAAGCAAGGGATAGAAGAAATGAGGATCTGAAAAGGGAAGAAGTGGGGGTTGATGTTCGAAGAAAAAAGGTTGGATGTGCTAGGGTTGACGAAACAAAGCTGAAGGAAAACGAAGGATATAAGGAGATGGACTTTGGAAAATTTAAGGGTATGATTTCCGGGGGAACGAGAGAGTGAGGGCGAAGGGAAGGGGTAGGAATAGTTATGAAGGGAAGAGGTTGGGGATAATGGTAAAACTGTGCAAATAAGGTGAGTTCGGAAGAGTATAATGTATTGTAAAGTGTGGAAATTGTTGGGGTTTTGAGAAAAATGTGGGTAGTGGTGTGCCTTTGAGATGTGTGCCTCGCCGTATTGCAACCAGTAAATGGAGCGAGGGAGGAGGAGAGAGAAAGAGATTTATGGGGTGAAGTTTGAATAGAATTGTTTGGGAAAGGATCGGGAGAGAAATGTATGTGGAGAAATAAATTATGTGTTATTTAGGGAGTTAGAGTCGAGAGAATGCAGGAGTGGGAAAAAGAGGAGGAGATTGGGGAGAATTAAAGGTCCATTTGGGGTAGGGGAAAGGAATGGATAATGGGGAGAAAAGTTCTGTTAGAGTTGTGTGTTGATAGAAGAATGATAGTTGGAATACTTGGTTTCAAGAAAAAGTGAAACAGTATATAATGATGACTCTGACGGCACAGAGATATTGTGATTTTGTTTGTGTGAGTGGCTAGAATTTTTAATGGTAAATTTAAGTTTGACATGAGAAAGAGTGTGGGAGAGAAATTGTATAGCTGGGTTGGAGGGCGACATTTTAATTGGATTTTGTGTGTAATAAATTAGAAAGGATATGGAACCGAGGGACAGATTTACTAGATGTAAATTGTATCATGAGGCCATGGCAGGCTGTATTGGGTAGGGGAGTTGTTATCTGATAAGATCTAATGTTGGATGGTATGCTATGGTTAAAGAGGGGTTATTCTGGGGGGGAAATAGAGTCTTAAGCAGAGGGTTAGAAAGAATAGAGAAGTAAATAAGTAGAGGAGAGATAGTGAAGTTACGCATGAAAGCTTGGGAGTTGGGGAATATTGTGTTAGATGTAGGACGCTAGTAGTGCCTATTAGGGAGATATTTTAGTTGGATAGGGAGGGTGTTATGGAGATAGGTGGACAAGAGAGAGGATTAGAGGAGAATGACGTAGTGAAAAATCTTAAGGGGTGCGTTTGGGGTGTTGAGGGAGTATGAGAAAAAAGGAGATATAGTAGGTAAAAAGTGATTAGAGAGTACATTCTTTGTATTGTGTAGGAAGAGGGAGTACCAGAATGAGTGAGAATATGTATGAATGGGAGTAAAAAGGTAGCGTGTGCATTAGTGATAAAAAGGCAACAGGAAGGATGACTAATTGGGTGAGTCAGAGGAAGGTAATGATAAGTTGGTGGAAAGGAAAAAAGAGGTCTAATGGTGAACACTGGTTGGGGATAGGGAAGAAAGGGGAAGTTGACTGGGAGAGTAACTATAGAGAGGAAGGTGGTTATAAGGAATGATGTAGGATACCAAGGAAGGGTGCGGGATGAGAGAGTAGGGGCTGGTATAGAGAATATATGGCTAGGTTAGTAAAATAATGAATGGTGTAGAGAAAAGAGTGACAGAGAAACGATAGATTGTATTATGTATGAAATACAGGGAGTCAAGATATTTCTGGAAAGAAAGTAAATAAAAAAATGTGTAGAGGAAAGATGGAGGGGTGGTGTAATAATGGAGAAGTATAGAGGGGTTTGGGAATGAGAGTGTGGAATCAGGAACTCCGGATATATAGGGTTGTTTTATGGGAAGAATTAGAAGGGGAGTGTATAAAAGTAGGGGGGTTGATAGGATGGAAAAAGAGAGGGGGGGAAGGTGTAATTATATGTGAGAGGAATGTATTGAGGGATAAAGATTGGAGGATAGATGAGTAGATTGAGGAAAGAGGGATATTAATCCGCAAGATGGAAAGGTGAGGGATGAGGGGGAGGATAGATAAGTGAGGGGACTAAGAGGATATGGGGTATATGGGAGAAGAGAACGCTTCTAACCACATAAAAATGGAGGTTGAATGTAGAACAGAAATTATTTTAAAGGTTGAAACTGACAAATCTGAACGGTTAACTAAAGGGAAAAAAAATGCGGAAAAAAAGTGCATTATGAGTGTTAGATAACTGATTTGGTGTGAGTCTGAAATGTTACAGGGATGGGGAGGGGGCGAGAGAAGTAACAGTAGGGTGGGAGATGGAGGAATGGGTCTGTAGTTGGCGGTGAGTAATGATAATAATGGTAGGTAAAGGTTAAGAAAGGATAGTGGAACAGGGGTTTGAGACAGTTGGAGTGGAGGATGATAGGATGGTGTTTATGGGGTATATCGCCACCATGGAGTATTAAAAAAGGGAGACAAGAGAGGATGATAGGACGTGGTGGAATGATTTAGAAGAGGTATTACTTTGGAGATCATTTTGAGGCTCGCATTAAGTGAGATGGAGGACGAAACGCTGAGATAAGAAATTGTGGGTAGTATATGATAATTTGTAGAGATAGTGAAGAGAGTTAGGAACGGAGGAAGGAAGAGAGAATAGGGAGAATGGAAACACAAGGAGAGAAGATTTATGGCGAGTGGTGGGACAGTAAAGAGAAAAAGTGGGATGGAATTGAAAGTGGGGTAATACTTTACAAGAGACCATACAAAGGGAGAACTGACTTTGGCTTGTATGGAAGGGAGGGTATAACGCGCGAGAGGGAAAAGAGGGAGAAGGTTGATAATGTGGAGTATTGGTTTTTGTGAGATGTCTTGTGGGAGATATATTCAACAAAGCGTATTTAGTGGTATGGAGAAGGTTGGATAGAGACAGTTCCGAGAAAGTTGGAGGAGGGCACTTTATCGAGGTAATAGGTGAGTCGCTCCTGGTAAGTGAATATGGATGTTAGGGGAGTAATAATTTAGAGGAAGTGTAGAAAAGGTATATTAGGGGGGCCGATATTTAATAGTTATATAGGAATATGAGATGCAAGTATACGATAGTGTGAGGGATATTGGAAGAAGGGTGAAAGTGAGATGTTTGTGGGGCTTGAGGATGTAGAAGGGGTGAGACTCTCGTACGAGGGATGTATGAGGATTGGCATCCACTCGAGTGACTGAGGGAATGATTGGATGGGCTATAGATATCTACAATTTATTTATGGGTGGATGAGTTTAGAGTCTAGCTGAGGGAATAGATGATGAGGGACGGGGTAGGGAGCAGGGAGAGGGGATGTGAATGATATTTACAGATGTAGGAATACAAAATGATTGGTAGTGTGATACAAGATGATTGGAGAGAATGGACATATAGAATTTAGGTATTTCAGGCTATAATGGTTTGCAACATAGCGTATGATCAAATTAATAAGATTTGAAGTTGGCTCTGTGGAGGATTGCGAGGAGTATCACCAGTGATATAGCCTTTAGTGGACGAAGAATTTTGGGCATGTTGAAGGGTGGGTCTGTAGTATTTGAGGGTTGGAATCTTCTGTGAATGAGTAACTAGAAGGAGTAGGTGTGATGGGACAAAGAAATAAGGGTCGATGCAGATAAATGACGCTCACAAGCGAAAAGATAAAAAGTGTAAGAGTGTTTAAGTAGTGATTGGTTTAGTGTATTATGCAGAGGGACGAGGGTGAGGAGACAGGGAGATAGTGTGGTATATTGATACTGCGCGTGGTAGTTTGGAGTTTTTTTCAAAGGATTTTTTGAGAGGTAAAGTGGGTTTAGTATTGGGGTTATGAAAGAATGGAAACTTAGGTAGGAAGTACACAGGGGAGGTATATTAACAGATGGGAGTTGGAGTTGGGTAGGGTTAGAGATAGTGAGATTGGGAGGGTGGAGGTGATGTCGAGTACCGGAACGAAAGGGCGGTGATGATAGGGAATGTAGATAATAAGATTTCACAGAGTAGGAGAAGGAATGAGAGCATTGAGTGGTCTGAGGGAATATGGGACCCATAGTGAGTTTGGCTTTGTGGTGGGGTATGTTGTTCGTTATATTCTTGTTAGATGAATGAGTTAATCGAAAAGAGTGTTAAAGAGCTCTATGGTAGATCATAGATAGATCATAAATGACACGGAGTAGTATATTATGAAAGGTAATGTATGATAAGATGTAAGGGTTTATGGGTGCGAGTGGTTGTATGAAAAACAGGTCCGATTTGCGGATAAGTTTATGTGTTCGACTAGGGTCGAGGGCAACTGGAACAGTTAACTGTTGTATCTTAGAGTTTTAAATTTGGATGTTTGAATATAGCGCATTATATGGAGGTTGAATGAAAAGAAAACGGATGATGCATGAAAGAAGATAGATAGTGGGGCATGGAAGAAAGTTGTTGAATGGGAGATGAAGGAAGGTGGCAAAGGTGGTTGGGTAAAGGTGTTTTTTGGGAGATATGGAAAATGGTTCCATGATAGCGTGTATATGTGGGGTTAGGGTATAAAAAGGGACTAAGTCTTAGAAGAGAGAGATGAGGATTAGTGGAGATATTTAGTGTTGATTTACCAATAGGAGAGAGGAGTTGAGTGGAATTTGGAAGCCAATCGGTTTTAGGCGCTGAGAAGAGCGGGAGGTAGTAGTGGGTGAATATGTTATAAGTAGTGAAAATGGATCTATGGTGACGCATCTTTCCTGGAGAAGTAAAGTGAGATTGGATAACGAATGTGCGTGAGTGGTAAGTTTAGTCAGATGGACAATCTTAGGGGCGTGTTAGAGTGGATATAAATAAGTGTTTATGGGAAGGATAAAATAGAAGAATGAACGCATTCGGGGGCGTGGTGAGTGGTGGGGGAGAAGAAGGAAGAGTATAGAGGATAGGGAGGGAGAATCCAAGGAAAGAAGTAAAGGTTGGATTGGTAGTAGATATATGAGTTTGATCATAGGGGAAAATGCTGGAAGATGGAGATTGTTGTTTGAGTATGTGTTATATGCGGGTTTGGTGAGGGTGTAGGTTATTAAGGGGGTGTCGGAGTGAGCTGAGAAGATATTGTGAATGGAGATCGGGAGAGGCGGGGTATTGGTTGGAGGGGCAGAATACGATTGAGAGAAAGAAAATACTGAATTAGAAGACGAGACCGAAAGATGTTGGTATTTTGGGCACACAGTTATTATGATACAACTACCGGAAAATGCCTGAAGGAGAGGAATGTGGAGTTTGGCAGAAGCGAGAAAGAAAGGTGCATAATAAGGAGTGAATGGCGGGGTCCTGTAATAGAGATAGGTATAGGGCTGGTTGTGTAGATGCAGGGGATGTACCCAGTGGGCTGTTTGGGATAAAAGATAGACAAAATACAAAAAGTTAGAGGTATATTGAATGCAGTACCTAGTGGAAAAATCCTTAGGGTGGGAGTTTATTTCACTTGAAACTTAGCGTATAGGAGTTTCTACAATCTATAATAGCACTAGAATAATTTATTTGAAATTTGTAAATTATCCTTTTATGACCTGTTTACAAATCCCGCAAATTTTCCCTGACCGCGTGTTGTTATTTTTGGCGTATAAAAGTATCTATTAATCATTATTGCAGCCTATTTACTCAGTTCATACATTAAATTTGAAAATTTCTTTAGAAATTGTTCATCATCATGGATGAATTTTAAAAAAAATAATTTTTTTTTAGTAGCGGCCTATATCTTCCCCAATAGCCGTCAAACGCATTTTTTTTTTTTCCATAAAGTAAAGTTTTCTAAATACAATAAGAAATAATTAAAAGCTTTCATTAATAGTCCGTGGTGATAAACGTTCACTGTTGATCACTAGAAGTCTTGAACACAAAAGAAAATTTAGGTATATAATTATTATATATATATATAATTATTATATATTATATATTTATATAATATGATTATATATATATATATATATAATAATATATATATTATATATATAATATATATATATATATATTATATATGTTTATATATATCTTTATATATATTATATATATATATATATATTATATATATTATATATATATATATATAATATATATATATATATATTATATATAATATATAATATATAATAATATATATATATATATTATAATATATTATATATTATATATATATATTATTATTATATATATATATAT
>JABUQX010080518.1:0-60000 GCA_015478945.1 Trachelipus rathkii
AAATCTGCTTTCCTCCCAATATTCGCGTTGACGGTTCCTGGTTTGCGTAACTCTCTTCTGAAAAAAGCCATGCTCTTCGCCTCTCCTTTTTCTTCAATCTAAATTTTACCCTGGACGCTTCTCGGCATCCTCTCCTACTTCCATGTTCTCCTCTTCAGGTTTCTATGCCTCTCCGTGATTACACATCATCGTGTGAGGGATCCTGAGACTGATGACGTCAGGAAGGTACGTGGCCCGGATGGCATCTCCTCCCGTGTTTTGAAGGGAGGTGTGCTTTGACTGCCGCCTTGTCCTCGTTAACTCTACTCTCGTATGTCTTAATACTAATACTTTTCCCTCAGTGCTGGAAGCGCGCATTGTCCAACGAATCCCGAAAAAAGCACCGCTCTTGATCCTTCCAAACACTAGCCCCTATAGCTCGCACTTGTAGTCTATCTAAAATCTTTTTGAAACTCTTCTTAACTCTCATTTCCTGATCATCTGGAGTCTCATCCCTTCTTTCAGATCATCATATTGCTTTCGACGCTCGAGGTTCACTGGTGACATACTTTCCTATCTAACTGATTATGTCTTCAGCCCTTAGCGACCATGGGAATCTTTGCGTTGGTGGCGCTTGACATATTCCAAAGCTTTTGATCGGTTTGGCACGCGTCACTGCTCTCTAAGCTCCCTTCCTTTGGATTCACTCCTTCTCTTTGCTCTACTCTTGTCTTTGTTTTCTCTCCGATCACGCTATTATCAAAGCACATCGAAAGATTAGATGCGAGCGACCTCTTACCTTCCTTTCATAAGTTTAATTGACTAGGTGTTGCACAAGGCTCAGTTTTTATCTCCAACTTATATTCCTACTTTCATCAACGATCTCCTAGCTGTATCTTCCAACTATGTTCACTCTTATGCCAGCCATGATAAACTCCCACATATTCTACTCAACTTCAAACTCTGCTCCCTCTTTTTTGCTTTCTAGAGTTGAACACTCAGATCTTCCATTAGTGCCTTCTGATATGTCGATCTGGATGGGACTTCCCGGTGGGGTCACCGCAACTTGTAACACTTCAACTCTTTAAAACTAACTTCCTCTAAATCATCCTTTTCAAAACACCTCCAACTTTCCTATTTTCCTTTGACGGCTCTAACGTCTCTCCTGTAAACAACATAAACATCTTTGGTCTTAACATAAACAAGTCATTGTCTTGGAAACCATAAAATATATTTCAACTGGGATTTCCTAAAAGGTGGCCTCAAAGAAAACTGGAGAGTTCTGTTATAGGTTGCTGGGAATTTTATCACCCTTCTGCCCACTACTTTAAGTTGTATAAAAGCCTTATTACGCCCTTGTATGGCAGTACTTCTCACATTTGAGAGGGCGCTAACGGCTACTCACCAGCTTCTTTTGGATATTAAGGTCTGAGTCTAAATAAGAATTAATAAGAACTGATCCCTACTTTATATAACTCTATTGACCAATAATATCTCTCGACGTGACGCTTGGCGCCACTATCATCTTTCTCTAATAGGTACTAACAACGTAGATGCTTAGGAGAGATTGGCCACTCGCAGTATCACCTCCCATTGCGTCGTCGCCCTCGCAATACAAGGTGTGCCTTGCTGCATGAATTTAGCGTGAGTATTGAGAACCCCAGGACTTGTTCAGTTAGTAGGTGCCTCTTTCTTTCTGCATACTTCTGTTCTGTGGAATTGGACTCTTGCTTCTTCATGTTTTTCCACTATATTTAATCTTCTTCGTTAAAGCCACGCTGCGCTCACCTGAGAGATATATGTTAGGCTTGGCATTACTCCCATTTTTAATGTTTCTATTTCCGGACACTATGACCCTCGGTTGGATTCCTGAATAAGTGCTAAATATAATATATATATTAATATATATATATATATAGATATAATTACTTATATATATACTTATAATATATATATATATATATATATATTATTATATAGTAATTATTTATATAAATATATAATATTATATAATATAATAACTATAATATAGATAAGATTGGGCAATCTAAAAAAATATCAGCCATGCCGATTCGATACTGATAAACAGTCAAAAGTTCCGATTCGATTCATCGATTCTCTTTGAAACCAATCGATTCTTCACTATTGAATATGGTTGCACAATCGCACTGTGATCATCTTCTCAATAAAGTTCGTTGAATCCTTGGATTTAAGGCGTCCATTTATATGCATATTTTGGTTTGATTAAGCAGTGCAATTCAAGGTTCGGTTGCTTTAGATACAGTGGTCTCCAAAAGTGGTACGCCTATAACACCAGGCCGGTTCCAAAAAGTTACTTGGGGGTAACGCCAAAAGAAGTAGGTCACACAGTGGGGTACGCTTACCAGGGGTACCCAAGCTGAACCTGGGAAAGGTAACGACCAAAAAGTGAGGCTCACATCCACTTGCGAACGGTCATGATCGGTTTGTATCACGTGAGTGTGAGGGTTCAGTCATTGGTTCGCCATGCCTTTTTTATTATAAATATATCATATATTATGTAGGCAATAAATTAGTTATATATTATATTTATTGTATTATATATATATTATATTATATTATATATGTTATAATTATTGTGTTTTGACCAAACACATTTATACAGTACTATTTCGCAATGTAGGGGTACGCGATCCAAAAAGAAGTTGGTAGAACAATTGAACTCAGTTTTCTATCCCTTTAGTTTCTGAATATTTCCTTAAGAATTCAAACTTTCCTTTTCTGTTCTTTTCTTTCTTTTTCTTCTTCCTAACACTAAATTTATCTTTTGGTGCCTATAGATATTAAATGCTTCTCAAGATATTGTCTCGTCCCGGTAAACGTTCCAAATCTGATCGGTTCCTCTTGAATTATGGAAGTTTTGCATAACTTAAATGTAATAGTATTTTGATCTTTTTCATTCTACTATCGCAAAATAATGTTTCATGCTAAACAAATTAATATGATTTTACAAGGAAATAGATCTTCTATGCTGGTTGATAGGAGGCTGCTTGCCGTGATTCATTTATTGTATATAACAATGTTTATTTTTGATTGTTATTAATTTATAAATTTTTAATATTTTAGTATAAACTTGAAGTAATAAAATCTGAAAAAGCAAATTTATGGTAATATACTATATTATAATATATATATATATATATATATTATATATAAATAATATAATATTATAATATATATATATATATATATATATATTATATATACAGTTATATATATATATATATATATATATATATTATATATATATAATAATATATTATATATTATATATATTATATATATATATATAAATATATATATTATATTATATATCATATTTATATTATATTATATATATTAAATAATGAACATATATTAAATATATTATAGATATATATAATAATATATATATATATTATATATAATATATATATATACTATATATACTATTATAATATATATATATATCATATATATTATATATATACAATTACATACAATTTACAGTACAAAATGAAATACTATAAAAGTTTAACAACAGATTCCCATTCGGCGAAATGTTATATAAAAGTAATTCATTCAAAAAGTACAACAAATTAGCATAAAAAATGAACTTAAACAAAAAATACAAGAATAACATATTTTAATTCCTTTAACCTTTTATCATTTCTCAATTTTTCATTTCGTAGGCCTAGGAAGTGTGCCTAAGTGAAAAGTTGGATAAAGACAAAAGCATTTGTGATGTGTGCATATGCCAGAGGTGATATTTTGACAAGAAAACGGAACAACTTTCGATCAACAATGTTAAAAGCCTATACACCTAAAATCTGGCACTCTTTCAATAACAGTGTGCGAAATTGTTTAATAATTACTTGCTAAAACCAAAAATACATTAAATTTCATAATATATAAATTAATTAACACCACCTATTAGGTATTAATAGCTCCAATCTATTACAAACCTACAAGGCACAATATATCACTGTCACTTACGAAGCTCACAACGTACAAAAAAAAATATCAAAAACAATAATTCTAACAATCTAACATGACTAAAGAAACATTACCAAATGACTGCCTCACCGCGACTGTCTGAAAATCTTAACATAATACCTTAAACTGAATAAAAATCTTAGGCTCTACTAAAGCATGCGACGCTCAATCCAGTTTTCTTTAATTAAATAGAATTGAAGGAAAAACTGAAATTAACAAATCAAAAAGGCAGACTTTGATGAAATATTATGTTTTTGAAACTATCATGAAGATCAAAATAAAATTTTCAGATTGTTTAACATAAAATATTTAAAAAAGGTTACGATCTTCGATTCAAATTCCGATTCCGATTCCTGAAAAAACACAACCAGATTCCTACCAATTTCCGCATTATCGTCCCACTCATTAATACCTATATATATATAATATATATTATATTATATATTATATATACTATAATATATATATATATATATATATAATATATATATAATATGTATATATATTAAATATATATATATATATTATATAAATAATATAATATATATATATATATATATATACTAATATATACATCCTTCATATAAGTACAAAATAGAGTATATTTTGTACAGCTAAAGCAGAGTGTAGAGCAGAAGCAAGTCATATACGTATCTCACAGAGAGGAATGTAGGGGGGGCCCTCCTGGACTCGCTCGCGCTACAAAGACTATTATGACATTGGGTTGGTAAAACACAGTGTAATTATTAATTAAGAAAGAAAATACAAAAATAAGCTCACTAAACTTTGTGGTTTTTATGAAGATCCTCTTAGTTGCGATAAATAAATTAACAAAATATATTATAATAGTATATATATATATATAACATAATTATAAATTATATATATATATATATAATATATTATATATATAAAATAAATAAATAATATAAATTAAAAAATTATATATAATAAATAATAATATATAATAATAATATATATAATATATATATATACTAATAATTGTAGCTTGTCATTTCGAAATTAAAGTTAATGATAGTTCGGGGAAAATGGTAATTCGAGGCGCACTTCATATAAATTTCCCGACCGTCGATGCGAGCTGGAATCCCACGCCAAGGACCACGGGATTCGGAGGGGTCCGGCCCAGGGTGGCGAGAGCGGCACGCAGGCAGCAGCGACAAGCCAATAAGTAAATTGCACTGCGACGTTATACGAAGAGCTCTGTTGATGACATCATAGAGACAGCTCAGAAAACTTACAGGGGTTAGGCACGTTCATAGCTGAGCTCAGCTACTTTCATGAAGTACAAAAACACCAATGTAACGGGCATATGACCACGTACAAGGGCAACAAACACTCAATGACGCAATCAGGACACGTACTATGAACGGCATAAACCCCTCCAGGGAACGAAATAACAAAATGGTTGGCTAGTAAAGAGTAAAGGAGTAGCAACAGACCAGGTCTAGCAGAGGAGGTTAGGGGAAAGTGTTAAAGGGACGTACATGAAGTACCAAAAAACAATAACCAAATAATAACGTAGCATACGCCACGTACATGGGTGGGCTGCAGAGGGCGATAGGGCAGGATCTTGAACAAAAGATGGTTAGGGTGAAAATGCTCAATGTGCACTCAACAGCACGCACATGGGCACTTCAGAAACACATGAAAATAGCTCGGTTGGTAACCTCATCGCAAAGGTGACTAGGAACAAACAAGGGGTAGGGATGACACAAAAGGGCCGGGTAAGGGAATTAAAGTAGCAGGAAAGTACATTAAAGCACCCAGGTACGTACATTTTATTTAGCCTAAAAAAGCTATCTGGCCCAACGTCGTAGGCATTACCCCAGGTCCCACCCCAGTAGTAATAGCCAGCATTGAAAGTTTACCAGGAAGGTAGCTACACGTGCTTAGGTGCTATAAAGTTATACCTCGGGAAAAGAGCGTGAGGGTGCTAGAAGCTAGTTCTAGCATCCCTTCAGTACTAGACCTCGTCTCTACACACACACACACACAACCATCACTATATATACTATATATAATATATAATATATATATATATTATATATACTATAATAAATATTAATATAATATAATAATTATATATATATATATATCTCATATATATAAAATTAATATATAAACAAAATAAAAAAATAAATACTACTGATATATATATATAAAAGAACCGACATATGCTGTCCAAATAAATGCACCAAGAAAACTTTAGCAACCCCCAGCCAAAATAGTTGCAATCAGACACTTGAGCAGTAATAAAGTTTATAACTTATTTTTTCCATTTATCAGACAATAATCAATGATATATATTTAAAATTTTGTTTAAAAAAAAAACAAAAAACCACAAACAAAAAAACAAAACACAAGCAAAACCTTCTACCATGAAAACTATAGAGTTTGAAAAATTATAATGAACTTGAACTTAAAAATCTTTTCACATATAAAAAAATAAACACCAAAATAAATATAATATTCACAAACCCTGTCAATTATATAATATATATATAATATATAAATAATAAAAAATCTATATAAAATAAATGTATCAAAAGTATAATATGAGGTAAAATAATATAAAAATAATATAAAAAATAATATAAATTTATACGTATTCCGTAATACAAAATATACTATATCGTGTTATATATAAATACATTATATTTAATATATTATATATATCTATATTTATATTTATATTATATATTGAAAATAAGGATTCTACATGGAAAGAAGCAAAAACATACGTGTTCTCACTGGGGGAAGAAAGTATTCGAACCAGCTGCTGGCTGCTTCCAAGCAATCGAGTCGTCGTCTTAACCACTAGACATTCGGTGAACCTTTAAACGCCCCTTTAAAGTCCAGATGCAAACGATATAAATTCCCATCCAGAAAAATGAAATTCACCAAAAGAAAGAAAGTTGCTCCAAAACATTTCCACAATTCTTCGATAAAATTTGGAATCCCGCCATGACGAAAAAAAAATCAATCCATATTTTATTTTTTCAAATTTTAAAAAAAAAAAAAAATATAATTAAGAATAAATCTTTTTTATTTTAATTCCATATCGTGAGACTATTACACCAAAAGAAAGATTGTGACCCCTTGCTATTAATAAAAAATCTGGTATAAAAATGACAATTAAACAACATACAAAATACATGAAACCAATATAACTAAAAATTTAATTTTAGAAAACAAACAAAAAAAATAAACATAAAAAAAAATTAACATAGAGTTTAAATACGTTTATCTTGAATTAGTTTATAGCATATAATATACTCAATGGAAACTATATTATAGATAATATATATATTATACTCTACACCTATTATAATTATATATATATATACTACTATATATACCCGGATATATATATATTATATATTAATATATTTACCTCTAGTATAATATATATATATATACTACTATACTAGTTATATACTATATTATATTATATACTATACCCTATCTATATACTAATACAACACCCTATAATACTACTACGTATATATAGTATACTCACTATATAATATACCATATATATATAATAATATATATATTATATATATATATAGTATATATATATATAATATATATATATATAATATATATATATATATATATTCTATATAATATTATTATATAAATATAACTATATATATGATAATAGTATATATATATATAACCAACCACCACTACTATACTAAAATATATATACATATATATATATATTATATATCCACTTTTAACTAAATTATATATATATATATAAAAAATATTATAAATACTATATATATATAGATACTAATATATATATATACTATAATAATAAACAAATTATAAATATAATATATATATATATATATATATATACTACTATAACTATATAATATCATAATACCCAACCCATAAATATATAGTTATATACTTAATACGTTACCTATCTAAAATATATATAGTATAAAACTTTGTATTTGTATTATTTTTCACTATCACCTTATAAACATATATAAAATATAGATATATATATTATATATAATATACTATATACTATACATATATATTATATATATATATATTATATATATAATATTATTATATATAATATATTATATATAAATAATAATCTAAAAAAATAAATAATATAAAAATATATATAATTACCTTAAATAACATTATATAAATAAAATAGTATATATATATATATATATATTATATAATATTATGATTATATATAAATTATAATATATATTATATATTATATCTATATATAATATACTATATATATTATACTATATAATTATATATATATAATATAAATATATTATATAGATATATAAATATATATATATATTAGATATATATATTATATATAATAATAAATATTATATATATATATAGTATATATATATATCATAATAAATATATATATTATATTATAATTATATAATTATGTATATTATTACTATATAATTATATTAATATATATGTATATATATATATATTATATATATATATATAATATATATATATATATATAGTATATTAAAAAAACATTAAATATTATAATATTATATTATATAATATATATATATATAAATATTATATATACTGTATATTATAATTATTATAATATATATATATATAAGCAGAATTATATATACAATATATTATATATATATATATATAAATATATATATATAATATAATTTAATTATATATTAAATAATATAATTATATAATTTAATAATATTCATATATTATATCATAGATATCATATAATATATTATATATATAAATACTATTATAGTACTATTTATATGAAAAGCAATAGTTTTTGTGTATCCTTGTACAAGGGTAGATCACAGCAAAATAAGTAATGGATGTTGATAATCTGATCTTGCGAACAAGGAAAGAAACGAATAAATGCAGAGAAACCTGTTCATTATAGGGCGAAGAAAACCCAACCACAGAGAAATAAAATAAAGAGTAAATCTGCCAAAGAAATTTGACCGATGTAGCTAATAACAAGATTCGGTTGCTATGTGGGATTCAACGAACCAACTCGATATATTTTCAAAGAAAAATAAAGAAATCTGAGAATACTGAAACAGACTACGCGACTGAAGCAAGCTTTTATTTGGTAAAAGAATTTAATCATATGAGTGATATAGGAAAAAACCGAAGGGGGGAGGGGGAAATAGAAGAGTAGAAAGTATTGATATTGAAGATGATGATAATAATAATAACAACCCCCTGTTAACGAACTTGTTAGCAAGTCTCAGTGAGTCGGTGGAGACATCCTGTAATATATTATTATATATAATATATATATACTTATATAATATATATATATTAATATAATTATATATATAATTAATATATTTATTAATATATATATATACTATATATATATATTATAGTTTATATATATATACTATATATAGAGTAATATATATATTATATACGTATATATATGTATATATATACCGTATATATACTATATATAATTTATATATATATATATATATATCTATATTATATATATATATATATATAAAGAAAATATAATAAACTAACAACAAAAGTAGGATATATCTATATCTACATTATAAATTATCTTGTCATATTATTTATATTAATACAATATATATAATATTATATATATATATATTATATATATATATATATATTATATAATATATGATATATTATTATGTATATATATATATATACTAATATAATATATATATATATATATATATATATATATATATTATAATTCTATAATTATATATAATATATATATATATATATATATATATATATATATATAATATATATATAATATATATATATATATATATATGATTATTATATATATATAATATATTATAATCTATAATAAGGGGAATTTTGCAGTGAGAAACGGATTAACTTTCATAAACACATTCTTCCAACATGAAGAAAGTAAAAAGTGGACCTGGTACAGATGGAGTGTGGATTTAGAAAGATACGACAGAAAAATCAATGATAGATTTAGTTATTGACAATTAAAAAGAATATATTTATTGACGTGAAGAGTCTACCGAGCGTAATCCTGGATTCGGACCATAGGATGGTAATTGGGATACTGAGATGGAGAGAGAGAGATAAGCCGAGGAAATTAATTAAAAAGAGATATTTGCTAGAAGAACTAAAGGACCAGACAACGAAGGAGAAATTTGATGAGACCTTAAAAAAGAGAAAGATGCAAGTAGGAAATATGAGAGAAACAATAGATGAAAAATGGAATAAATTTAAGCGAAATATGACTGGGAACATCAAAAAGATCTGGGAAAAAGAGGATAAAGTATAGGAGGAGGACAACAAGACCAGCCATGGCCTGGAACGTATAGGAAGAGCTGCCCTAAAACTAGACTAAGAATAGGCATCAGAACCAGAGCATAAGAAAGTAAAACTCGGAAGAAAATAGATCTGGATTAATGTTAGAGCCCAGACAAGAAAAACATTGCAGAAAGGATTAAAAAGAAGTTGTATGACAGCAATCATGGGTAAAAATAGGGTCAGAAATGAAGGAGAACATGATAGGACAAAAAAATAATCTAATGGATGGCAATTAAAAGTAATAACCTCGAAAGAGAACCAAAACGCACGTACATAATGATAAGGAGGGAGAAACGCTGGTAGAGGGGAGGAGGTGGCTGGAAAGAGAGAGAGAATACTTTGAGGAATTGTTGAGATTTGATGTTGAGGAGGGCAGATGGAGAGGGAACGAGAGGTGGTGAGGCAGGACAGAAGCGAGAAAGGAACGAGGGGATAAATGCTGAGAGAAACTAAGAAGAAAGGCAAATTAGGAACAGCTAAGAAAATGGAAAAAGCCCATGAACCGATGGACTGAATGCCTGAATTATGCAAGACTTGAGAAGGAGTGGAAGTATGGCTAAATTACGAATTACTTATGAGATATGGCAAAGAAGAGAATACCTGAACGATGAAGAAGTAGACGGGTAGTTATGACCACTATATATAAGACAAGGAGATAAAAAGAAAATTAAATGATTAAACATTACCAGAGGGATAAAGCTTTATGAATGTGCTAGCAAAGATACGAGAGAGATTAATGGAAGAGAAAGAAAAGCCGACTGAGAATCAAAGTTGAAAATAAACTAGGAAGTTGGCAGTATGGCTTCAGAGCTTTCTTTTAATTAAACCAACCACTGCTCAACATGAAAATGAAATGAAATAGAAAAAAAACATTAGAATGAATGAAAGGGCAAACGATACGTGGCGAATTTGATAGACTTCGACGAAGCACTTTGAATAAGAATTAGATGATAGAGACCAAATATGGGCGGAAAAGCACATAGAACGAACAGATATGAAATACCTCAAAAAAATTAAAAAGAGCAAGAACCACCCAGTCACGACTACCTCGCAAACAATACAAGAATAACGATAAAAGGGAGAAGTATGAGTGAAGAGGAAATAGGTTATCGAGAAGTGATCTTCGAAGAAAGTGACGACAGGCAAGCAACCGTGTGCTCCAAATCGCCCCTGCTATTCCCATAATATACATCAGATTCACGGACTGAAAGAGAAATATGTAGAAAGGATAGACAATGAACACCACACTGCTTATCACGCAAGATAGACTTGCCAGAAATTAGATAGACAGGTGAGGAGAGCGACCTGCAGGACAATGTTGAACAGATGGGAAATTGCCTATCCATTCTGCGTACTGTTGCAAAAGAATGAAAACGGAGAAGAACGGTAGGTAATGAGAAATAGCAGGAAAGAAACAGAACTGAAAACATCAAAATCCTATAGAAAGGAAAGAGACATACGCAGGTGGATAAATTCAAATCACTTGGGAGTGATGATGGATTGAAAGGATCAGCGGAGGAGAGATAGGAACGAGCGGATAAAACCTCTCTAAAAGAAAAAACAAGGAAAAAGCAGCAATCCATACCAGTACTGAACAAGAAACAGCCCCATATACCAAAAAGAATGAAAAAAATCAGAGTCAGATATAAAAAAACCAATACTTGCAGGACCATTACTATGTACGAGAATAAAGAAATGCTAGAAGAGCACTGACACAACACAAAATGAAAGAGTCGCGAGGCAAACCGGACATGCAGGGTAGACTTGAGAATTGAATTGAAGGAAGTTACCCCTTAGAAGATCACGGCGGAAGAGCAAGTGAAGGAAACGAAGACTGAAGAATTGGATCTTAAAAACAATAAAACCATACTCACACGAATCAACTAGAGATCTCAATCGGACACCTACAAGAGAACATGAAGAGGAACATGCGACCAAGAAAAGAATAACAACTGGAAATGGACGCCATGCCGATAGACACTGCGGGCAGACCAGCTACACTCCTTAATATGGAACTCTATTCAAATAGGAATTGACGAATGAAAGTAAACAAGGGAAAAGATGATCTATGGTGGATTGTGGAAGACGAGAAGAAGATGTACAGGACGATAGAAACCACTGGGGAGGTTCTGGCAGAGGCGAACACCTGACAGTTCCATATACAGATCTACAGAGGTGGTGGGGAATAAGGTGAATATATAATACTATATTATTATATAATATATATATATATATATCACTTATATATATATATATATTATAATATAATTATATAATCATATATATATATATATAGTATATATATATATATATCTATATATATTTATTATATATATTATATATATATTTATAAATATACTTATAATATATAATATATATATATATATAATATATAATATTTATAATTATAATATCTATATTATAATATATATATATATTATTATAGGCATATATATAATTCTATATATATATATATATATATATATATATATATATATATAACCATTAAAAAAGATATTTTGTTTTTGCATCTTTACCTAGTCAAACTTTCCTCCGTCCTTTAACAATATTAATGCATTATTTTCTCATTCTCTTTCACTAGGACAATATCTACATTGTTCCTCTCTCATGAGAATGATCTTTTTGAAACAGAAATTGTTCTTCCTTGTGTCCTTTTATATCTGTGATTTTTCCTTGTATATTGGCGTTGTTCTTCCTTGTGTCCTTGTATATCGATGCTGGTTCCTTTAATACAATCATGATTACCTTCAATCTTTTCTAGCAATAGTGTTGGTTGCTCTTTGAGACTCTCTAGTCACATACTTTCTAAATTGCATTGAAAAGGGCTAGTGAGACAGGCATTGTTTTTAAAAACAAAAGCGTAAAAAACTAATAGTATATAAAAAGAAGCATTATATCTTGAAATAAATGTTATATAGTCATATAATATTTAAATATATATAAATATAATTATATATATAATAATAATATATAATATATATATAATATATATAACTATATATATACTAAATACATAATATATATATCATATATTAATATATATATATATATATATATATATAAATATATATATATATATATATTAATAGTATATATATTTAATACTATATATAGTAATATAAATATAATATACTATATATATATATAAGATATATATTATATATATATCTAATTATATATACCAAAATATTATATATCATAAAAGTACTAACTATAGATATATAAATATACTATAATAAAATATAAATATATATATCAAATATAATAATAAATATAAATAAAAATACATATATAGTATAATATAAAAAAATAATAATACTAAATATAATCTATAAAAACTAATATATATAATATATTTATATTAATTATAATTTTATTTAAAATTATTACTTAATTTTAAATATATATTTTATACATTCATTAAATATACCTAAAATATCTGATACTCACAGTTTGAGACAGTAATAATATAATAAACTATAAATAATTAGATAATATAGTATTAATATTATATATATATATTATATAGAATATATATAATACTATAATATAGTATAATTTTATATACCTAATATATATATATAACTATATAAATATATATATCTCATATATATATATATATCATACATATATAAATATATAATATTATTATACTATATATAATATATAATATATATACTATAGTATATATATAAATATACCATAAATATCAATTATACAAAACGATGGCACCGTTAATGAGAAATTTAACGTCGTTAATTTTTAATCGTTAACAAGAAAAAATATTAACGACGTTAATCATTTAAGCGTTTTTACCGGTAAAGAATGTAGCGGAAGTTAACTTAATCGTTAAACGTTAATCCGTCTTCACAAGAGTAGAATAGTAATAATTATCTTCGTTAATTTATTCCTTTATCTATAAATAATATCCCGAACAAATATTAATAAATGATAAGACTTAATCTAGACAAATAAGATTTAGGCATTCCTATATACAGATGCTTGTGCGCACTTGCGAAGAATACTTCCAAAGGTAAAGATACCTTATTCAAGAATACTCAAGTACCGGGTGCCGTTAAACAGAATTTTCCCAGTTTTCAATGACTTTATCCTATAACAGATAATACTACAATAATTCATATCAATATCTACCTCAAAAGTGAAGAGTTAGTGCAATAAGGTTCAAAAATAATGACAACTTCAGACCAACGAGTTCCTGATTAAGGTCGACATACGCGATGCGCGACATTTCCAAGATGTAGTGTTCTCATCAGTAACGTGCAGAAAAACCCCATATCTGCAAATGCGAGTCCTGAGCGTAAGCATTTCTGTGTATCATACAAGTTGCTAATGTGATCTGTAATTTACGAATTCAAACGTTGCGTATCGTTTACGTTCCAATTGTTGATCCTCCATGTGCGCAAAAACATTTACGCCGTGTAATAGGCAATTTGCAAACTAGATGGATTATGCTCTTTGTAAAAGCAAAATACAAGGACGGCCAAAGTGACTGTACAGGATTGGACACGTATCAGGGCCCTCGTTTCTTTCATATCCTAAGAATCCGTTCGCGAGAGGCAAAGTCACGAAACTGAGTTGCCAAAAACGACGTTTGGAACGGTGTATAAGACAACGTTTACAACATGCGATGCAATTACCGGTCTGCAGTTGTACAATGCTCTAAAGCCCGACGACTAGCAGCTCTATGTTACTTTGCCTGTAGCACTCGTTACAGGTCGAAGACGATGACCTTAAACTATATCGATCTAATTAGTGTTTAGCGACAGTGACGTCACCTATTCACTTCAAGGGTAAGGGTTGACAATCGCCCATAATGTTCGTATCTGCGGTCTGAAAATCCGCATGAACTTGAACATGTAGAACACGAACGTGATTCCCCAAAGGTTGACTTTTTCTGACGCCAAATATCCCGAACGCCACGAATCTTCGACTTTTCTGCTTTCGCAAAGAAACAGCAAAAACCGTAACAGGGGATCGCCCTAAACTACAGATATGACTTAACATAATGGACACTTTTCACAATATACTTAGAGGTGAGCAAGGTAAACTTTAATATGCACACAGCAAAATGGCCATCCACAGTTAAGAGAAGTCACATAGTGCAGAGCACGTGAGAATTGAAACTTACTCCAGATCGTTGGGTTGTGTCTATATAAAATGGTTAAAGCACGACCAGAGCTCATAGTTGATATATGCTTAGCACCTCTCACATAAACTTCGATCTAAAGCCCTCATTAGTGTAACGCCATTCAGAGCTTTCTTCCTATTGGAACTCGTGAGCTACCAAGATTTAATACTGTATGAGTTGAAGAGTCGCTCAGTTGAAGAATTGAACATGCCGTTCATTCCATTATCCGGAAATTGCGTTATATATATCCAATGATTGAGTGACAATTGTTAGAGATTAAAAATATTCGACAGCTGCGAACTGATCCAGGCCGCTCTAGTCAACAGAAGGGGCACACTTTAGAGCGTAATTTGAATTGGTACGATAAGGAAAACTAGCGCGACATCAATCCTTAAATAAACACTACTTTGATTCAATATTGTTATCTGATAGCATGTCTCAGATGAGGTATGCTGCGCATAATGATTGCTCTCTATAAACTTGATTTCTAAACTCTGTCTTGCACCTGGTATCATCTATCATGTGCGAATTGAAAACTGGGATAAAATACTCTACTAAAAGACATTCTATCCTTAAATATTTAGATTTCCCTCTCATGCCAAGAGCTTGGGCATCTTTGTTTGAAGGTATTGTCGGAATATGCAATGAAATATTTTAATTATGAAACGAGTGTTTAAGCAAATATTATATTTATTTATCAGTTTAACCAATCGTAAATGAAGAATCACTTCTTATGCTTAGTCAAATTATGTATGAATATATGTCTATGCTCACACCTCATGAGAGAGTTCAGAGAGTAACAAACTATGTAAATAACTCTTCCAATTTATGGACACATCTCTGGAAAGATGCAACTCAATAAATATGCACCTATACCGATAATTACACTGCAATAGTGTCCTGATACTAATTTTATCTTAACAGAGAAAAAAAGACACAAAAAGGAATAAGAAAACATTGAACTAACCAGAGCATAAAAAAACTAGACTAACCAAGCATTCTCACGAATGAAGGAACGCACGAATAAGGATAAGGACTGGAAATAAGTATTCAGTAAATAGAGTTATTGAGTCATAGCAAACCGTAAGATGTAAATATTATTATTAATATAGTGAATTATAAGTAAGCTATGCAGTATATAATTGAGGTGACTCTATCAAAGTCGAATCAAGATTATCTAAAACTTATAATCAATATATAAATAAACGTATAACTAGATCTTTCTTAAGTCTTATAAAGCACTATAAGCAAATATTGAACTAGTATAATGTATAATATAAATCCTGATTTAATACGTCATATGTAGACATGATAATAAAATATTCAAACACTAACTCATTTAAATTGTCTCCTCCATTAGTCTACTTGTTTCTCCTCCCGAAATATATCCGAATGACGCAGAGTAGTCATAAACTGTATATATATTGAGAATAGTTGATTTAATCCTTATGTTTAAAGTAAAAACGGTTTTCAAGAATCTAACGCATTCATACGCCACACCATATTTCATAAATGTATCTTCTAGCGATGAGGGCTAAACGTAATTTCTGTAACTTTCTGATATATTAAGAATATATTATTAATAGAAACCATATATATATAATATATTTAATATATATATGAGTGAGAAAACCCATTTAAAATAAATAGAATATAAATAAATAAATGGACACTTTTTTTCTATGAATTGATTTTTCAAACCAGTTAGAGAGCAAGTTACCGAATCATAGAAAAATCCATTTTTAATTATATAACTTATAAAGTTCTTATTCCATTTTTTCAACAAACAAAAACCAAAATTACTGCTAATTATTAGAATATATTTTTGATATTTGCATCATATTTATAATATTTTAGGATATTTTATTATGAACTTATTACCTCATCTCAAAATGTGACAAATATATCTCAAAACAATAATATTCGACTAACTCTAGTAATAAGCTCTCAAAAAAACTAACTTTCAATTCTACATCGAGAAGTAGATAACATCTAACAGACTGGCTTCTACATCGAGATGAATTCAATCATTATGCTCACAATATAAACGATAGGTAATGAAATCACGTCGTTAATTTTTCGCTAATTCGAGCTTACATGTTTAGAAGGCATTTATTTATATGAATAAAATATCTCATTCTTTTAGTTAAAATATTTTTCTAGGATTTTCTAATAGATCATATGATATACGCGAGTAATAATGATTATTTATTCTCATCTCTATATGCGTAAACAATCAATATCAAATATTACTTAACCTATAATGCATTCCTTATAATATCTTTTCCTTGATAACTATTATCAATTAAATAAATAATATATTGAAATAGGTAATTATAATAAGCTGAAAACATTATATTATCTGTATGATTAAATAAACATTAATTTAAATTAGAAAAATATTTCTTCTAATTTTCTAGACTAGATCATGTATTCTAATATAATATATAATATCATAGAATGTTTATAGAATCATATAGATATATATATATTAATATATGAATATATAATTATAATATATTAATATATAATATATATATAATATATCATAAATATGATATATATATATATAATTTATATTGAAAATATACGTAAATAATAATCTACAAATATATATATATATATATATTTGTCATATTGCATACTATTATATTAATATATAATAAATAATATAATCATTTAATATATATATCGACAAACCGCACAGCAGCATGTTTACATAGAAGATATATTGGAAATTTGTTCAATATTAAGTTAATTTTCATTGGAACTTTCATTTATAAGTCTGTCTATTTTCAAGTCCATCTTCGATAATTCCTATAGTATTAACCACAAAATGTAGAAATTCTTTCGGCATCTTCTTCTCTAACTCATTATTCATTTTTTTTTTGTGGATAACCATATAGATTCGAAGATCTCAGTAAACAATCTTAGGTGTGATATAACTACTGACAAATCAATATCCTGTTCTTATATATATATATATCATAAATTATATATATATTTTAATTACCTGTTTGGTAGTAGAACTTTTTGTAAAAATAGCCATATTAAGAAGACAGTTCAATGATAAACAACAAAAAATAATAAAATATCGTTATTCGGATATTAATATTTTTTCGTTGAGAGATCAGCTCATAGGAAAAAACACCAAATTAACCATTTGGGTTAAAAAGCATTCGAAATCTTGCATAATAAAATGTATAATATAATGAGTGAGAGAAGTTAAAAAGCAATATAATTGAACGTTCAAAAAATAAGTTATAAGAATATAAGATCCTCACACAGTTTCGGTTAAAAAAAAAAAAGGCAGAATATATATATAATGTTATCTCTCTTTAGAGCGACAAAATTATCTCGCATTTAGTCTCTTTATTCTCACTTCTCTCAGTAGTCTCTATTTAGAATCTGCTCATTAATTAATATATGTACATATTTTTGTATCATATTTATATATTATATATAAATTGATGTAAATTGGTACAAACAATATATATAATATATAATTAATATATTAATAATATATATAATATATTATAAATATATGTATATATATATATATATATATTATATATATATAGTGATATATATACTATATATATATTATTATAATAATAATTATAATATATATAATATATAATATATATATAATATATATATATTATTATATATATATAATATATATAATATATATATTTATGAGTGTGATGTTGTGTAGTGTTTCTAGTTTGATGACGTTCATGTGTAGTGCCTTTGCATTATAACATAATATTAATTGAGGAAATCGTTTAGATGATATTAAAATTATGTATGAACTTTATCCACCTTGCACTTCACGATTATTTTATCATAACAATCGCAGAGTGTATAATAAATATATAGATGAGTAATGTGTTATCAAAATACATTATTACTGTCTCTTCAAGATTATTTTACTATAAATTAACTTAAATTGACATTAAAAGTGATTAAATATGATAGATTAGCTAATGCTATTTGAGAGAAATAAAAAATTTTATTTATTATTACGATAAGTAGCGAGTCATCATAATTCTATAAGATATTATATCTATTAATAATACTCCACCAAAATAAAGATTTCTAATAATTAATGATATATTAGAATAACTCCAAAATGATATAACCTATTAGCATCAATCAAAAACCTCAATGCACACACCAACAAATCAATGCACATAACATCCAATAACATCAATACCACAACATCATAAACCTATATAACTCAATACTCTCATCAATAAAACAACCCATGAAAAATCTCTATCTATTTTCATCAACGCACCTAAATTATATATTATATATAATATAATATATATACTATAAATTTATTATATTAATACTATATATATATAATATATATATATAATATAATATATATTAATAATATATATATTATATTTATAGTAATATATATATATATATGATATTAATATTAATATATATAAAATATATGTATTATATATTAAATATATAAATATAATATATATTTTATATTAATTCAATCTAATCTATAAAATAATCTAAATACATCATCATCCATCACCACCTTCTACTCACCCAAAGGCAACACTTAAGAACTTTTTCAAGGCAATAAAGGGAATCTAGAAAAGATCAATAATAGAAGATATGACATAAAGTTCGAAAAGATATAAAGCCCAGCTCTACCCCCCCTATTATTATTACCTTTTAGATGAGTAACTCGTCGCACTTTAAAGTGAAAACCACCTAGTGCTTCTAAGTTGACAGCGACGCGACCCTCACTATATATTTGGAGCATCTCGTGCAAATGAGTGGGTTAATACCCTTTTAGGCCCCAGGTAGTAGGCCAACAATAAATACCCCTCACCATAACCCCGCCATTCTAAACCTAAGACTATTATGCACCCTTCTCTCGCCTTCTAGCCTCAATATCTATATGTATCTCTCCTCCAGTGACATTTTCTTATAGCTGTACTCAATCCACTTTTTCATTCGGTCTCCCTACCGTCGATAGTTTCCCAGCTATAAATAAACACTCAACCTACTATAAATTTAACATTATCCGCTTAACCAAATCAGACTATCATTCACATCCTTTCCAACTATGATTATGAAACTCAATCTCAAAATCGTACTAATATTCATTATATTCTTCTATAATTTATCCCACCATCTACACATAACTATTATCTAATATCTTCATATTCTCTATTAATTTTATCAATATCTTCTTCACACCTAACACGCTCCCTAAGTAATGTCTCAATCTGCAACCCATTTATTAACTTTATATAGCATTCTTAATAACTCTCTATATATTCCAAACCATAGTCATCACTATCTACTTACATATTAATCGATCACGTAACAAACATACTACTCAATATATAATATATATACTAATAATATAATATATATTATACTTATAACATATATATATAATAATAATATATAATAGTATATATATATATATTATTTACTTATATATATTATATATATATTATATATATATATAATATAAAATATTAATTAATTAAATATATATTAATTAATTAATATAATATATAAGTAATTAATATATTATAAATATAATATACATTTAAATATTTCGATACTATTCATAATAGACTAATTTCTAGAGCTATGTGAGTAAAGTCTAAAGTCTGTAATCGGAGTCGCTCAGTAATTTTTCAAAAGGGTGTAGATCGTAGTCGGTAATAAGTCAAGGTGATGTATCCACCTATAGTAATATATTCAAGTATCTGAGAGTCAGGTAATCGTAGATGTACGGAATAAGTCGGAGTACTATTAATAAGGAATTTTTCAAGAGGGTATGTAGATGTCGGTAGTCGTAAAGTCGAGTGTGATAAGTACGGAAATATTTTTGAAACCGTACTCCTAACAAACCCTATTAAGATTTAGAAGCAGTCGTGGCTAGTACAATTCAATAAGCTAATTCAATTCTAACTCTAAAATGACTGTGAGGACAAGTTCGGTAAAACCTTCAGTAGGATAAATTAATTAACTTCTATTTATTCCTCAGAAGTGTGAAAGGAATAGTATATCCTATGTGTGTTGCCTCCCACTTAATACCTACTTTCAAAAACATAAGGTTATTAATAGAAAAATAGTGTATAAAAATTAAGTATCTCCAAAACTGGCTGAACACCTCTGTGAGTATAGCTAAATCCGAAAACGACTTCTAACATAAAATGACTTAAAGAGTGAAAACTATGGAAACAATGCTACAAAATAAAAGATTACATATTAATAAAATCAGTAAAGAAAGATCTTTAATCTCGATAGAAAATTAAAATTAGGGAAATGTATTGTCAATAACAATAATAACTCATGCTATGTACGTATAGTTAATATAATAAAGTGGTATGTGAATTATAATATTTATTTATAAGATATACATCACATATACTTTGTCTAATCAAGGCAGTTTTAATTAAATGTTATTTCATAAGAACATCAATATAATATGTAATAAGTACAACACTAGAATACAAATAAGTACTGAAGGTAAATATCATCAAATGTATAAATATAATAGCCGCAGGAATCTTAATTAAATAAATTATTATATAATATCTATAATTGAATAATTAGGGAGCTATCTTCCTTATCTACTTTACCCTAAAAGAATAAGGCCCAAACATAGTTAATTCTTCTAATGTTGCCGCTTCTGCTCTCTTCTCTCTTTCTGAGATTAACACCAAGAAGGCATACGGTACAAACAATAACACTCCTGTGATAATCAAAACTGGTACATCTGAGCTTGTACCCATCATTATAGATTGCTTCGTACTTACCTATCAACTTCAACCTTTCCTTTCTGCTGGACAGGTAAGCTAATTCACCTCTACCAAAAAAGGGAAATACTTCTTAACCTTCTGACTTTTGTTTAATTGCATTAACCTCTGTTCTTTCCAAAGCTTTATGAATCTCTCTTATACCAGAATGTTTGGAAACATCTTTCATCTTCTAATTTTTTTCCAGATCGTCAGCATGACGTCCGTTAAGAAAGTTTGACTAGTGATATCTTTTCTTATTCTCTGACTTCTTGATTCTCTTCTCTTCGGTATCTCGAGAATCATTTGCTGTAGCTCAAGACATATTGATTTCAGAATCGGGAAATTTTGTGTGGGTTCGAAATCGAAATCGGAGTCGGGTTGTAAAATATTTGGTATCAAACTTGGAATCAGAATCGGGCCTGAAATTTTTTTGGACTTGGAAAGAGAGTCAGTTGGTAGTCCAAAATTTACCGATTTCGATTCATCAAATAATTACCTAGTTGGAAAACCGTCTGACAAATAATGAAAATCAAAAATATTATATGCAAGTCGTTCCTTCTGAAATTATTGTCTTTTATAATTTATTTGCTGATTTATCTACCTTTCTAATAACGAAACAGATAAGATAATAATTAGGATTATGGTAATTATTAAAAATTTTGAATATTCAATTCCTTTATACATATATATAACAATAAGCCAATGTCACTTATTACTGATGAGATGTAAATTAGATCTAATTTTATAAAGCAAATATTCTTGCTTATCTAAAAACACTACTGCATTAATATATACATTAGTATATATATCCTTAAAAAGACATACGTAATATTATTAATATAACTTCTAACCTTATTTGTATGGTGCGACTTCGAATCTCAATATGATTACTACTAAAAATGTTGATAATATAACCCTGTTTTACATATTATGTTCTATAGTGCAAATGATAGTAAATCAAATTATGGTGAATAGATCAACATAAATTTTTACATTACATACTCATATTATTTATTATGTTATACTATTATGCATTCATTATGTTAATAATAAAGAGATGCTTAGTTATTTAAATTTAAGGTATCATAAGTATAGCTATCAGAAGAAAGAGATAGATGGATAGTTAGTTTTATAACTGAAATGCAACTACCTAATTCTGCTTTAAATCCTTATTACAATGAATCTTTAAATGGGGAGAAGGTGCTGTTAGGTTGGTAATATTTTTGATTCAACTCACCTACCTGATTAATTGTTATATTTTTTTCACATTAATTAAGAAAAAATTCTACTAAACACATAATTAGTAAATTTTGTTATTGATGTATAATTTGTTATGTTACATAGCAAAGATATTTTAATTTTTACATAAAGTTTATCAGATAATTAATCTTTTTCATTGTATATCATATAATATACATACATGTGAAAAAATATCAACTGATAAGCACTAAATATCATATGAGCAATATCGTAATAGATAAGCATTGTGATGTGTAGGGTAATATAATGTTTGTGCTATCTGACTATTATCTAGCCTTTAAGGTTCAATAAGGAGGCATATTTTAAAATAAAAAAATAATATTTTTTTTACTATAGTATATAAATAGAGTTTAATATATATATAAAAACTTTTAATGATATATATATAAATAATGTTTTTATTAAAATTAAATAGTTATAATAAAATAAAAAATTAAAATGAGTTAATTAAATATTAATAAACTAAATGTTGATGACGATCATTCATTTTTAATCTTGATCCACAAATATAATATTATTGACAAATTAAAGTCTTTCAAATATTTAAACAAATAACTTCAAGAAATTAAAAATTAATAATTGTATACGATGTTCAGAAGACGGAGAATTTCAAAAAGATTCCAGATCGATTTCAGTAACCGAAATTATATATATATATATATAATATATACTATATATCTAATATTATATATTAGATATATAATATTATTTAAATATATATATATTATATGTAATAATATATATATAATATATATTATTATTATATATATATTAATATATATCTATATTATATATTATAATTAATATATTACAGATATATATATATATTATATATAATAATATATATATATATTATATAGTATAATAAATATATATTATTAATAATATGATATGTCATGTGTGTGTAGTATTCTCAAATATATAAAATTTACTTAGGTAAATACTGGAGATTCAGTAATAAACACCCTTCTGACTTGATAAGGAATCGAACTGGATGGCCAGAAATGATATCTCATATTTGCAGGCTCATAATACCGTTATTCAACTTTCACCTGAGGTTATAGGAAAACAAACCTTGTAGTCGGGACCTTGGAGAATAGCTTGTTATTTTTGAGAAACGTAACCACTCCTTGGAGTTGGGACGCCCATTTGAGACCAATATGTACAGTTAGACTTGAGGATTGCAGATCATCCAAATACTTGGCGACTCGCAACGCTCGGGATATGCGTTTAAGCCTTTAAGGATAAACCGCTTGTTGTCTATCGACACTCGCATCTGTTTCAACATTACACGTTTGACAGTTCCGCACTCAAACTTCCATCGGTGAGTTCAGGCATATCATTGGCTGTAGTAACGCCTACTACTAACTTGTTGATTGGATGTCGAGAACTTGTTAGCAGACGGCTGTCTGTCTTCAAGTAAATGAAACAGTGAGGCCTTGTATGGTATGATGGTGCGGATGCCGATTGCACGATGCCGTTTGTTAGCACTTTGTAAGCTTAAACTCGTTCCAACCGCATCGCCGACCTCAGAAACGCCTCGTCGACCTCAGAAACCCTTAATTTGACGCCTCAAGCGAAAAAACTCGCAAAACCTTCGCATAGTGTCAAAGGCACCAGAAAGCACCAAATCAAATATCCATTGTGGATCTAAGTAGACATGTTTGAACCTCCCTGCGAAGGTTCGCCCCTTTCTATCGTCGTGAATGTAATATCTCAAAGCAGGCATACGAGAATATCTGTCTCCGGCTTAATTATTATTAATCTTTTTCACTTATGAAATCAAAAATGTTTTTTGATGTAATTTATATTATAAGTTTCAATATGTGGATTTAGTTTTAACATAATTATTATCTCAATTGTGACAGATTAGTCCTATGTATACGACTGTGCGTGTTATAATTATATAGGAATAATATTTAGATATTGAGCGTTAGTTATCATATTAATATCAATAAATTCATTATTGGATTCAGCCATAAATTATCACGTAGCTCAGGTCAAGTTCGGAGTAGTTATTATCTAGCTCCTATGACCTAAACTGGTAATAGCCGAAAAGTAATGATATATTAATGTGTGGCAATTCCTCAAATATCAGAAACAATAGTTCTCACTTTTTTATTCTATCAAGTGTTTATTAACGTTCCTATTATTGAAAAGAAATTATATTATTGTTATTATGTTTCTAAAAAATAACTGTGTTTTGATAAGAGAAAATAGGAGACACATACATTCATTTCATTTGTCATATTTTGACATCTATTGTCTATCGGTAGTCAGTTGACCTTGAGGCTTTAATTGTACTCTAAGAACAACTAAAAGAAATTCATTCTGGGTACTATATATCATTATAATATTTTATATATTATTGTGTATTGGTATAAAATATATATATTATAATAATAGTTATTTATATATGTGTTTTACTGTATTATATGTATGTGTTATTTCTACGTAAATATACTATTGGTAATTAGTTCGAGTTTAAACAGATTCTTAAAAATCGATTTTTTAGGAAAATCAATCGTGATTTAATATATTTAGTTATATTAATATATATATATATTATATATATTATACTATATAATGAATATAACTACTTTGAAAAATAACTTAAATATATTATTATTATACCACAAAAGTTATTAGTATATCCAAATTATTAATAACATTAATATATATTATATTATATTATATTATATATTTATATATAATATATATTATATTAAATATATATATATATATAAGATAATTACTATATATATATATTAATATAGTATCTTATATATTTAATGTAAGCCATTTGGAGCTATAATATAAATGCATGGCAAGAGGGATATGGGGTGCTCCTCTGGATTTAAGGGAATTTTTTCTATCAGCATAACATTAAGACCTTTTCTACCTATTCATATTAATTATATATATTTATGACTTAATAAGGGAATTATTAAGATATTAGGTTAGGTATAATACAGAGAAAGGTAATATGCTTAGTATTGTGATTGTTTAGGTACTGTATCGTTACACATAAATAATACTAATATATATATATCATTGGTATTTAGTACTATGGTTCTATATTTTCTATGCGAATATCTATAGGGTTTGCATTATTTCACTTTATGTATATTTGAGTGCGCTAGGATTATGTATTGGGAAGAGTAAGAATTATGGTGTTAAGATTTCATTTCAATCAGTATAGGTAATATACATTGATTTAGGTTATTGATTAGAGTAGATTATCATTAGCTTAAGTTTTTATTATTATATTAGGTTATATATTTAATTATATATAATATATATGTATATTAATATATATATATTAATATAATTATATATATATATTAATATATATATATATTATATATATATTAATATATATATTAATATTATATATATATATATTATTATATATATATTTATAATATATATATATCTATATATAATAATATATATATATTATATATATATATATATATTATATATATTTATATATTATTATTAATTAATTATTATATAATATATTATTTAATATATATTTATATATATATATATATATATTAGATTAATAGATATTTATTAGTTAAATATTATATATATTAATATATTATATATATCTAATTAAATATATTAATATTAATACATATATATTAATATATTAAAAAATATATTAATATATAATAAATATATAATTTAATATATATATTATATAATTATAATATATATTAATATATATATATATATTATATATATTTAAATATTATAATGAAAGGCATTAAAATTAATTTGATTTTTTTGCAAAAATGAAATGTACCCAATAAGTTTTATATTTGTTTGTTAGTTTATTATTGCATTTAATTTTATAAATTTTATGGTTTAAATTGATAAATTTTAGAAACTGATATTATATATAAATGAAACTTAAAATTATTCTAAATCTCATAATGAAATTATATAATATAGGTTGGGATGAACAAATCTTACATGATTTTCAATAACTTTTGATTTCTAAAAATAAATCATTATTTGGAAAATTTATGAAGAGACTGTAAATTGAACTTAACAATATTCAAAAAAAAATTTATTTTTTTCTCACTTTAATAAAAATGTTATAAAAATGAAAACATTTTTTATTTTTTTTTTAAATAAAATTTAATTAATATATATATATATAATATTATACTATTAGTATATAATATTATATATATATATATATTAATATATAATATAATATATATGATATATTCATTAATATATATATATATTAATTATACTATTATATATATATTTAATATACTTATATATATATTATATATATTACTTTATTAATATTATGAGGCGTATAGGGGTTGGGGGCATGAGGGCGCACTTGAGCCTTGGGTTGGTCTAATGATCGATAAAGATAAAATTGTAGCGGTAATATTATTACATAGGAATCATGAATTTAGCATGTGTTGTCACTATATAAGTCTATAAATTGTTTTCGGCAGACTATACTAACTAATATAATATCAGAAGTACTAATTATGTAACGTATTAATGACCATTGACTTAACCGTCACACTTATATATTAGATATCTCTATATAATACCGTTTTATCGAGATAGATAAAATATAAAACTTAACAATTTTATATATATTAAATTAATATATAAGTTGTAAAATACATGATAATAATAAATAACGATCACAAATCACAATTGTCTTTTATTATCGTTAATAATAGTTTAGAAAATAATCTGAAATAAAAAGATATAAAATAAATAAATAGTTAGTTGTGAAAACCTGTTTCCATAAAATTATAATAATATATTATTAATATTAAAATATTATATATATTGATAATATACATATATAATATATATCTATAAATAGATATTATATATATAATATAATTATATATATATATATATATTATTATAATATATATATAAATACAATCAAAAGTTATCTTCAAATAGATGTCCTAAAACAGTCCTGCAACGTTCCAGTGGTAACGTTGCAGGATGTCGTTAGGTACGTAAATCCTACGTTACCAATAGGACGTCGCATGTTGATGTCGTAAAACTGAATTACGTCGATAATAAATTCGCCTGAAGAGCTGACATTTCCACATCCCAGGAACGTAATTATTATGTTACTAATACGATGTCGCAATACCTAAGGGACGTAAAAAGAACGACCGTCGCTTTTACGTTAGTGTGCTATATGGGTTTATCATAAATAATCTATATAATAATATATAATATTATATATATAATATATATATATATATAATATATATAATATATAATATATATATATATTAATATATTATATAATTATTATATATATAATATATATAATATATATAATGTTTATGTTATATATATATTATATATATATATATATATATATTAACTAATATATTTATATATATATATATTAATATATAAATATATAAAATATATATAATATATATTCATATATATATATATAATATTATATATAATATATTTAAATATTATATATATAATATAATATATATATTAAATATATTTATATATATTATATATATATATTAATAACATATTATACTATATATATTATATATTATATATAGACTAAGTATATATATTAATATATAAATATGATTAATTATTATATATATATATTATATATATATATATATATATATATATATATATAATATAATAATATATATATTATATAAATAATATTGATATATTATATAATAATATATATATATATATATTATTATATATATATATATACCTATATATATATATATAATATAAAATATATATATAGCACACTAATTATAATAGCGAGGTCGATTTTTACGTCCCTTGGCGATGAAGTGCGACACTCCGTTTAGTAATAATAATTACGTTCCTGGGATGTGGAAAATGTCAGCTCTCAGCGACGTAACAGTGCGACACTGCGACGTCCAATGGTAACGTAGTATTTACGTACTCTTACGACATCCCTGAAAAAACGTTACACGGTAACGTTGCATCGACGTAGTTTTAGGACATCTATCTTGATGTAATTTTTGTATATATAATATATATATATATAAATATATATAATTTATATATTATATATAATATATAAATATATATATATATATATCATATATAATATATAATTATATATATATAATATAATTAATATATATATATTATATATAATTAAATATCTAAATATATATTTATTATATAATATATATTATATATATATAATATAAGTTATGGACAGGTACATAGACTTTAAATAAAAATAATTTGTTTGTTTAGAAGGTACTATATTATTGCAATCACAGTTTTCTTTCACTTTTATTAAATAAAACTTGTTTATTTTTTATTTTTTCTCGAAAACGTTAGATATCATTAGTGGCGGTTTAAGCATGGCTAGCTTAATTCGTCATAGGCTTCGTGTTGTAGTGCTGCCGAAAACAATTTATGTAATCTTTGTGACAACACAGTGTCTGTAATCATTTCTTTTGTAATTTTTTATTTATTTATTCATTTATTATTATTATTAATATATTATCTATTATATATTATTATTATTATATTATTTATTCTTATTTTATTATTATATTAAATTATTATTATTGTTAATTATTATTATTAATTATTTATTGAATTATTATTATTATTATTATTAATATAATATTATTATTAATTATTAGTTATTAATTATTAATTTATTTATTATTAATAATATTTTATATTATTATATAGTTCTATATAATTATTATAAAATAAATATATAGTAATATTATAATATAATATAATAAATTAATATATAATTATATATTATAATATATATATATATTATAAATATAATTTGGCAACTGTGGATTCTCTTTTTAAATTTTTCACGGTTTTCATAAGGTAATAATCACAAATCGATTGATTTTCCTAAAAATCGATTTTTTAAGAAATCCATTGTTAAACACTAAGTAGCGATTATACACAAGATACTCAATAGAAACACATAATAAACAGAAACACATAATAAACTAAATTACAACAAAATAATTGAAATAAACACTAGCAGAGTCACTTCAAATATCTCAGTGAACTGGAAGACATATATTAATTATAATTGTATGAGTGTTACTTCACATATAACGACATTGAAAAAACATAAAGGTTAAATACATATGACAATTAACCTCTTGAATTAGAAATAAATCGTATACGAAAAATGACTTTATTTCAACATCAATAATATTAAAATGAAAAAGATTAAATCTAACATTATAATGGAAATTTGCAGGAAAAAGACCGGGGTTTTTATTTATATTTTTAAAATGATATCGACTACGCCTGGCAAGTCTCGGAAACATTTATATTATACATGTAAACGTCGAAATACGCTTGCATTGGACGAAAAAAGCGTAACGATTCACATAAGATAATAACAGCAATGTCACATATACGACGTATGTGTGATGTGACGAGTGCGACGAAAATTAACGTCGCTGTGATGTATCTGCAACTATCTGTGCTATATGGGTATATAAATAAACTGCATGCGGTAGTTGTGCCTCGTGGTGGCACTCCTTCCTTCCTTCTCCGAAAGTGACTTGCTGTATGGGTAAAAATTGCAAATAGGTTTGCACTCAAAAGTAAAGCATATTTAATGGCAAAACCGGGATTGGGAAGTGTGTAAGAGATGTATTCACAGTGTGTTGTAGTGGAAAAAAGAGAAGGTTACAATGTGGAGCCAGTTTCGTATGTTCATAGTGCGTAGTGAGTAGAAGGGTTTCATATTGTTTAAACTGAGGAGAAGGTGGTGTGTGGCTATCTGAAAATTTCAGATTGGTGGTTGGAGTCACCATATGCTCTAGGTGAGGGAAGGGTGAGTCCTGCAATTTCTTATGGTGGTGAAATTAGGGGGAGTTCCATTATGTACCAATGCGAGAAGAAGGATTCTCATATGTTTCAACATTGGGAAGAGGGGGACCCAAAAACTCGAGTGGAGAAAAACTAGGGTCGAATAATATATATCCTAAAGTGGGGGCTGAAATAAGTAAGACGAATAAGTGTTCACAGTACATTCCAATAGTATTGGACAGATGTGATCAACATGCCTCAGAACGATTGGAAAAGAATGGATCTTGGAGTGTCTTACTTTGGTGAGAATAATGGAATTATAAAATAGGGAGTCAGATGAGAAAAGAGGAATCTCATATGATTCCACTATTGTGAAAGATAGGGTTTCACATACTCTAGTAAGAGAAGAAAGGTTCACAAATAAATGTTAAATGTAATGAAGAAGTATATGTTCCGAGAAATCAATAAGTATATGGAAAGAAAGAAGAAGGTCAACACGATATATTCTCTCTGCTTCCCTTTCAACACTTTCCTTAAAATTATATCATACGTAATTAATGTTTGCATTAACCACCAAATAATATAATTAAAAGCTTTCACGTGTATTCGCATAGAGCAGTTCAGTATTCTCAACCTTATCATAAACAACATAATATTTCTATGCGAACAGACCTAAAAAGCACCAAAAAAACGCATAAAGATTATAACTCGTTCGTGACCCCTAATTATACCCACACATCACACAACACACACACACACACACACATATATATAAATATTATAATTAATATAATATATATATATTATATATATAATATATATATATAATTACTAATAATATTATATATAAATATATATTAATAGATATAATTATATAAATCATATATATATATTATATATATATATATATATTATATGTATATAAATATAATTATATATATATCATAATATAATATAATATATATAAATAATATAAATTAATAATATATATTAATATTATATATATATATATTATATAAATAATTAATATATATTATTATATATATATAATTATAATATATATAATAATAAATATATATATATTATATGATAATATATTATTATAAATATAATAATATATATATATATAATATAATATATATATAATATATAAATATATACTAATAATATTAATATATAATATAATATATATATATATTATATTACTATAATATGTTAATATTATATATATATATTAATATTATATATATAATATAATATATATATATATATATATTAATATATTATATTATAAATATAATATTATAATATATATATATATATATATTCTAATATAATTATAATTTATATATTAACTTTTTCTTAAGTATTAACTTTTTACAATAACAAATGTTGTAAATTTTGAGATTACATTATAATTCATAATAAAAGCTGTTTTTCATCGTCCAATTCAATGTTTTTATTTTGTGAACCACCACGGACCTATCATCGGTATAAATTCGCTCGTGCCCCCTGGGGTCGCGACCAGTCGGTTGAAACAATAGCCATATTAGAATAATTTCTAAAGTTATTAGTTTGGAAGGGAAACTTTGGGAATTTTTACTTAATATAATTTATCCGTATTCCTCTATCTTATTAATCTTAAGGACATAGTATCAATATATATATATATATATAAATATATATATATATATATTATATAATTATATATAATATATATATATATATATAGAATATATTATATATTATATATATATATATATATTAATTATTATATATATATATATAATATATTACTATCAGTTGGTCGGCTTGATGAGGTGTTAGGCAAGTAGTGCAACGCACACTACTTGTTCTTTTAGTAAAAACTCCAAAAAAAATATTTAAAATAGTTCAAACAATAATATATGATAATATATCCAGATATATATTATTACATGTATATATTAGTATTATTATATATATATTTTCTTAAATATAATATAATAATTTATTATATTATATATAATTAATAATCATATTCGCGTTAGATAAGCTCGTGTTAAGATATAAGACCGCCTACGATAAAAAGTAAATTTCAACTCGATCTCTTATTTTAATATTGTCGATTCAGTGGCAACTTGTTTACTAATTATTTCATATTTCGGGGTCAAAAAAAATAATTCCGTTTTCAGTAAAACTAGGCAACACTGTATATGCCTGCCGACTCTAGTAGATAATAGTCAGTATATTTATTACTATGTACCGACTTATATATAATATTATATATTATATATCGGTATAGCAGTGAATAGTTAATATTATATATATATATTAATATATCATATATTTATATTATTATTTTATATATATAAAATAAATATAAATATCCTTAGATAAATATAAGTAAAAGGATAAAATGATAACTAATTCGCCAGGACGCGCGCTTTGTCGCAGCCTGTTAACATAACAGGTAAATAATCTAATACACTATAGTAGTATAAATATATAGTTAACATAAAAAAAATATGAATTTACAATTAATTCAATCACTATACTAAAGTTATAATATGATATACAAATAATATATATAAAATATTAATATATAATATATATATTAATCATATTAATATATCTAAATATATACTTATATACATATATATATTAAATTATTACCTAATATATATATATTAATAATATAACTGAAATTACTTTACTAATTATTAATATAATTTTATATATTACTGAACAAACTATCCCAGGATAGAGGGTCTTTCGTCACTGTACAGTTGGTATCCAAACTCTTTTGGCCCTCGAACTCTAACCCTTAAGAGGCTATCTTAGAGAACATTTTCTTTTCGGGGCAATTGTTCCGATGACCAGTGACTTACTGGAGTTTAAACTACTTATATATGATACTCTAGGTATGAGAGTTTTTCAACGCCTTTCAGTAGAATTAAGTACCATACTTCTTTATCATTAGGTCTATCTAAACTCGCTTATCACACAGGGTTTCCTAGAAGATTCTTGTCTCTAAAGGTATTATATATAACGTCATAATAGAAATCTAACACTGGTCCAAGAGTAATACAAACAATCAAAGGAAAGGACCAGGTTTGCTAACTGACGCCTCATATAACCTAATTGCAAAGAAATCTTCAACTGTCCTGTAACTAGCTATCGAGACACTTCAACTTCTTTATATAATAATAATAATCAATATAATAAATAAATAAATAAAATAAATAATAATATTAATCAAAATTAATATATAAATTATAAATAATAATAATAATATATAATATATATATATAATAATAATATATAACTATCCTAAACAATAATAAATAATAAATAATATATGTAACTTAATAATTAAATAATAATAATAATTTAACAAAAAAGTTCTATTAAATCGACTCCAGACTCCGACTCCGACTCCCCTTAATTATATAATATTAACGCTAGGAAATTTATACGACTTAGTCGAACTCCGACTCCGACTTCTACTGAGAACTAGAATTTATTTCAGAACGTCCGAGACTATTAACCGACTTCCCGACTTCACTGGAAATTGGCACAACTTTCCACGATCTACCGTAATTCTCACCCGCACCCTGTATGATTAGTAGTATAATATCGAAGATGGTACTAATACTGACAGACAAAACTGAAAGCCAGAGGAAGTTGCAAACCTGGAGTTGCACATGTTGCTTAAGGCAACATTTTGCAACATCACTGATTTACAAATGAGGCTTGAACACGTGTTCAAGAGGTTAGTCGTATTAAGGTACGGGAGAGCTACCGAATTTATATAAGGCATTTTGGAAGACCTGAGAGACTTATTTAAGGTTATTGAGCTGTACTCAAGGGTTAATTTAAACACTCCACCATAAAATGGTGATGTGCTATTAGCCCAAAGGTGTTTTTTTTATTTTGGTTTCCTAGAAAACGGTATTTTAAATTATTCTAAAACATATTTTTATTGACTGTTATCTGACACATGATTTTGGTGAATTTTAATTCGCTGAATACGAATTTCAAATCGATTTGGCTCTATCAGTTCCTGATTCTTGTCAACAGCCTATGGGCTAATATAAATTCGGAGAGACTAAGAAATTAATACATTCGTTTCGATATATCGACGTAGTGACAGTGTCCTCATCACATATTGGATGCGGACTGGAATCGGCGAAATCCCTGGAATCCCTGGAAGGATTCCAGGAACCTGAAAACTGGAAAATGGATTCCTGGAAACTGGAAATTTTGGGAAAAAAAATTAAAAATTAAAATAAAATTAAAATAACATTAAAATAAATCAAATTAAACAACAAAAATTAACAGCATATATAAATTAAAAATGAAATCACTAAAAAAGATATTAAAAATAAAAAATACTAAAAAAATAAATTTTTATTTAAAAAATTTTAAATTTTAAAAAAATTAAATTTAAAGCAAATTTTACAAAAATTAAATAAAATCAAAAATAAGACATTTATTACAAATAATAGTTTTTGATATTCATATATATATATATATATATAGCATATGATTATATGATATTTTATGATATTTTATACAACTTTAGGATAATAACTATATAATATAATCGAGTAATCTCTTCGACATATATATATGAGAACTCAAGCGTATGATATAAATATAATATATATATATTATAATAATATATATATAATATATAATAATAATATCATGTTTAGCAAATTATGTTCAACAAGGTAGAATATACACCAAACATACGCACACCCACCGCACATTGCACCACACATGTCTCCACGCACATGCACACAACACTTTTTATATATTGTATACGTATATCGATGTTTATCAATGCTGGAAAGATACAATCATAACACACGCCGGGCGCGCGCACATACATTACGTATGTAAACTTTTTTTTCGTCGTGTGCGCGCAGGTGCCTTTAGCTCTGCCGCTGCCCGAGTAAGTGTTGCCGTACGCGTCCCTCAGTCCTGTCGCATCGCCTTTCAACTGATTTAATAAATATTCGTAGAGAGGGGAGAGAAGGGGTAAAGAGAGGGATAGAAGGGTGGGAAATAGAAGGAGGGTTGGATAGAAGGGAGATATTGACAAAGAAAATTTAATTTATCGTTTAAGATGACAGGAGTAAAAAATTTATGACTTTTTCTAAGAAGGGACTGAGCTATTGTGCAAAGAATTATCATTAAGCCTAAAGGGTAAGTACTCACTGCTAATTATAACCCCGTTAAAGTAACAATGGCGGTGGAACCACCGAAGGCGACAGAGTATACTTCCGAGGGAAATTACAAATTAATTGTCTTTTAAATAGAGAGGAGAGAGACAAAAGCTTTTGTTACAACTCTTTCTTTATGAAACACTAATAGTAGTTTTTTAAATTGTCAAGTGTTTAATATTATGATGGCCCTTTTCAGCTTACACAATACAAAGCTTTTATGGTATCAATGCACCTCTACCCATACCATGCCGTTCTATTTACACACTGTGAGCTCGAGTTGGGTTACAGATTTTGAGTTTAAATTGTCAATTGGAAATTTATGACATTTATACATATTGTAAGCTGAGCAAAGAACCTGCAGATGTTCATGTAATCAAATGACACCAGTTCTTTGTTCTTGCACTAACACAGAATTACAGTTCAACCACATGTTACATGCAGGGGGGAAGAAACACATTACACATATATAGGATATACTCTCCTCCAACTACCTAACAAACTAACTAACTAAACAACTAATAACTACTAACTAACTAACTAACTAACTAACTAACGTACTAACGTACTAACTAACGACTCTAACGAATCTAACTAACTAACTAAGTAACTAACTAACTAACTAACTAACTAACTATATATATAATAATATATTATATATATACGAGCTGAGCTTAATTATTGAGTATGATTTTAAAGTAAACCTTCCTATATATAACATATTATTAGAAGCGTATTGTTATTACGCCAAATTTATCCTATATACGTGTTATTATATTATTTCATAGAGAATCACATATTGCTGACATGTCTGGAAATTTTCTAAGTGTCGTTTCCTTCTAATATAATAATTTAGTCATACTCTCTGTTTTCTAAATTTGTAAGTTCTATTTATAGTTTTATCTAGTTTACATGACTTATTTCTTGTAAGTTCCTTTTACTTATTTTATTTTAGTCTTATTTATTTTTGAGAAAATAAGATTATATATTGTTGTCAAATAGTTAATAGTTTTGTTATTTTGTTTTCTTTAAACATTTTTTTGTTTCTTCCCTTAAAATTTTTTCATTTTAATGCTCTACATATCGTAAAAATTCTGCATTTACATACTCCTAAAGCAGGCCTAAAAATCATTAAATTCAGGTTAAAGGAGGTAACACTCAGTAATCAATGTCAGTACCATCTCGTCGTAACCCTACTATCTCAACGTCGTCCATATCCATTGATATGTTGAATCTACTTTTGATCTATTGATTTCATAGTCATAAATTTTTGTAATAACCATAAATACAAAACTTAACTTATTTATTTGTAATATAAATCTCATTAAAAAAAATTGCATTTTTACATACCCTAAAGCAGTTAAATCAGTTGAAAATCAGTAAATAGCCTAAAGACAGTAAATCAGCTAATCAGTAAAGCAGATAATATCAGTATATCAAATTGTCCTCCATACGCCTCCTAACTCCTTTGACTTTTCAGAAGGATCCATTTTGTATTTATTGATCTATTTTGAATCTCTATTGAATATATCATTGTATAACTATTTGATTATTGATTCAAGTCTATATTGTGTGCAGGATATAATCATATACGACAAAAAATACTTTTTATTTAATTTTGTTCTATTAACTTACATATAAAATTTGCAATTCTTTTTACATAAAAATACCTTCTTTAAAAAAGCGAGTAAAGTCAGTAACAGATCATGTAAGACTACCCAGAATAAAGCTAGTAAATTCAGTAAAAAATCAAACTGTCCTCCAACATAACCCCTCCGTTCTTTTATATTCCCGCTTCCTCTAATGATCTAGTTGATTGCTATTGATCTTATTTGATTCTATGTGACTATTGTATTCTTATTGAATTTTCTATTTGAGTTCAAGTCATTAAAATTTTTCCCTTCTCAATATATACAGTATAAATGAACGAGGGATGTGGAATAAAAATGTTAAAAAAACAAGTATTTTTATTTTACAGCTTTAACATAAGTGGCAGATACATAATCGTCTTACATTATAAATTTTTGACAAATATATTAATCATAGTTTATTATAAGAAACATTATTTAAAAAAACATAATATATGAATAAAACAGTATATCATCCACATTTAAATTAGAACTGATAGGCTTGTACAGCGAACAACATAAGGTCCTCTAAACATATCGACAACATTATTATATTTAAAACAAGAATTACATAATGAATTACTGAAACAGTAAAACATCTAAATGCAGAGAGTCTCGGAACATACTATCACATAATTTTATTCTTATACACGCAGCTATCCCGTGTCCATTGTTCGAAACATCCCGATGAGAAGTGTTGAAGATAAGTCCAGAGTCGGTAGCCAATTTCACAGTACCGAGTTCATTACAGGCGAATACACCGTAAAAACCTCTATCTTTTGGTTTCTAAAGGCATTTAATATTTCTTCTTTCATTTATCTTTAATAATTCAAGTTTATATTTCGTACCTGCCAATCTCGATGATTTGAGGATTTTTCCAATAAACCAGAACTGAGATGAAGGATGTCAAACTTTTGGTCCAAATAATGAGACTTAACCTATGTCCTTTTCTTAGGATAATTAGATGATAAGTCCATTACAAGCTTAAAGATCAGCTGTGAGATCGTTACGTCATATTAATTACTGTACTTCAGCAAAATAAGTCTGAGATCTAACCCTGTAGCCGTTATCTGCTGCAAAGGATACAGTATTGGGCAAATAAATCGTAAAAAGGACGCGAACATAGAGAATTGTGAGCCTTCGTATATCACTCAATAATCACCTAGAACCGTAATGGTTGACCATTCACATTGCATACTGATACCTCTAAGTCCCGAAATGGGTAAATTTTAAAGGCGGACTTTTCCGTAGTTCCAGAATAAGCACCGTGTTCTACAATTCCTATTATTAACTTCTTTTTATGAGGTAAGCTGCCATTGACGTGTTTGGTATATAATAACTCGATAAATCCTTGGGTACAGTAAAATTTTAGTCCCTCAATTCTCTGATTTGGATATTTTGCTGAGTATTCAGTCCAAAGAGATTTTCCTCGATTCCATATGTAGGGAGATAATTTTCACATTTACGTACATAAAGATAAGCATCACAGTAATTGAAAAATAGGTTTCTCTCGCACGCGCGGAGTCTTTGTAGCTGTAGCGGTTGGTTTGAACATTAACAAGCACGCAAATTGTAGGGAAAGTTTAAGATCTACGTTACAACCTGATTTGCGGGTGTCCCACTGATGGTAAGAATAAGTCTTCCTGAGAGAATCTATCACCCGTTTACACGTCCCATAATATTCGATAAGTGTTAATTTTTAGATTTAGCGTGGCATTGTCTAATAACATGTTTCTCTACATCTTCTTAAATTGTAGTATCCATATGACTTGGTAAATGGGACTGTTTAAGCACATCTGAATAATTTAGTTAAAGTTTCGATATAACTTCGGTATGGGTAACTTGCAGCTGATTTTCATGACGCTAACTTCATTTAAAACACAACCTCCAAGTTGATTGAAACATGTATACAAGAAATTTGTCTCGGTGGATATTATGTGGTCGGTGCCTGTGAGATTTGAACCATCTTCGTCAGTTTTGTTTTCAGATATAAAAACACATTCGAAGGATCAAGATATCGGTCTGAAGTTGCCAGGTGATGCTGATTCGAAGAGTAACATCTGTAATTTGTGATTCAGCGTGAATGGGGATTAATACTGAATAAAAAATTGGAATTCACTCAACACACTGATCTGTGTAGATTCACAGAAATAGAGATTACCAATTTCGCTCTTACAACCAGTCGGGGCTGGAGGGATGGAGGAAATGCAACTTTGCCTACTACAATCGCTTGCACGTATAATGAGAGCGAGCTATGTTCTAAAAATTTCCTTATATCACGAAATAGATGCCGGTTATACTGGTATTTATGTAAAAACTAAGTTACCACTTATCACTGGATATAGAGAGCAAACAATCAATTAAACTATTTCTTTAGTGTTCCTTTTATTATTCCTCCTTTACAGGTTTTTTACGACCACCTACAGCCTGGCCAGTCATCTTACGAATCATCGTATTTTTTCGCTTTAACATCGTCCCAGCATTATCATCTGAAACATCGTCTAGTCGACGTTTTTACAGCACTACTGAGGTCGACACCCCCCATAATATCCTGGATTGTGTGTTTATTCCCGTTCTGGCTGCTTTTTTAGCGAATGTAATTACCTCCCTGATTTTAAACAAAGGGATAGCAACGTCTGAAGCAGCGAAGCAAAAAAATCCAATCCTAGAACTCAATAATCCTCCTGCTTCTTGAACCCCTGAAACTCTTTCTTTTCCATTAGAGTCTCCTTTATTATTTACGCGGAGCTTCTTTTTCCCCTTTAAGGGTGGGTTTACTTACACCACTTGGCCTGTCCCAATTGTGAATGGGTAATGGTATACCTTTCACGTCTTTAATATAAATACGAATCGTAACTCAGTTTGGGCCTTACTTCAACGGTAGTAGACTGGACATTAGGAAAGCTTATCAACTTTAACAGACCTTTAGGAAATGCAATGCTACCTTAACCAAAGAGGCTTAGTAATTCCCTACATACTGAGGTCTACAATATCTGTATAAACAAGGCCATAACACTGGATTCTTGAAACATCTTAGAAGGCATGCATACAAAATTTAATGAACTCTCAGTGTCAATTTTTTGTGACAATTACCTCTTCATCGTTGGTATCATAAGATCTTTGATCTTTTCCAGGATCGTTAGATACTCGATCTCTTTTCAATATGAGTAATTCATGCTGCAGTAACTAAAAATTACGAACCAGGTTGAAGGTGCGGAAATAAATAAAACTTATCTTTAATGGTCACATTGTTGAAGAGATTTTAAAGGTGATTAACACGTATATCTTCGTTAACGGATTATTTAACAAGAAACACTAAATCTTCTACATAACTGACTTGCTTCAAATTTTTTGTTTAAGTCTATGATACACATCAGTAAACCGATTTATAAGAGACCCGCGGTCTTATTATAAATATTTTCAAAGAAATATTACTTTGCGGCTCCGTTTGATGAACCGCCATATTCACGTTAGATCTTTAATCACATTTTTAACACTATCAACCATGTCTAATATCGTAACGCCAATATGATCAGGCCTAATTCTCTTATATCAGCGTCAACGAGAATTATTTCACTAAACCAGCCTTCATACATATTTCATCGCTCGAAAGTTTATAGGGGTTCAATAATTGGGTTGTATAGTCTGATATTTTTAATTTTCCGGATCATAGGGTCCATAGAAGCTAGAGATGTATGGAGCGGTTAAATATAAAACGATCTTCACTCTCATGTTCACTAAAGGTAAACTGAAATTCAAGTTTCTTAATTTCAACTAGCATTTATATTAACTATTTATAAACCTTTCGCTGGGTACAACCTACCCATTTAACAAGATACTTTTTTTATTTTTCTTTTTCCTTTAGATCTTAATTATTTTTTTCTAATTTTAGTAACTCGTGACTCTAGGATCAAACCGTAATTATTCCTGTATTTCTTTGTTTATAGAACCCTCCTTTTATTTGTCCACCATCTAAATCCATGCAGAGATAGTATAATTTTAACTCCATCTCCGGGAATTCTCTGATTGTACACTACTTTAAAAAATACTATTCTCTTGACATCCCGCCCTCGTAACCTTTTCTGAGAAATTCTTCATCTGACCAGACCTCTCACCGTAATCTTCCTATCTTAATGCTGTGGTTATCTTTTAATTTTGCGAAACGAGGCAACCACTGTACGAAGGTTTTGTTTCACCATCTCTAGAGGGGTATTCTTAAGTGAGCGTTCTATGATAAGACCTATTATAGGAATAAGCCAGATCCTGTAAAGTATCATATCTTATAACTATTTAGATATGTATTCCATTTTTCGATGAAATATCCTATGCATGTCTTTCCTTTTATAGTTCTTATGTACTATTTCCACTAATTTGCAGTTTTATTAACCTGAAAAGATGGAAACAGGTGAATCCTAAATCAGAGTCTGTAACTATGTCCCTGAAACTCCTTTGCCTAAAAATTCTGAACTTTTATCTGTTCACATCATTTAGGATATCTATTATCCTCATTTATATTTTCTCTTACAACACCAGTAACAGTTTTCGACTTTTTATCCTTTAAAGCCCTTACCCATAGTATCGAGAATATACATCTATCACAAAAGAATGTATTGATACCCCTCATTGAACTTTATATTTTATCATTTCAGTCAATCTAACTGCAACTTTACCTAAATGGGGGGCTATGGTTTTCCGTGTCGGAAATATTTTTCGTATAGGTTTATGTAAGGTAAAAGGCATCCTCACCTTAAATAATTTTTCAATTCTTTTTTATTAATATGTGGACAACTTTGACCGCGAACTTAGCAAAGCCCCTGTAATCTGCAAGGTTGTTTCCGATCAAAGTAATATTATCGACCGAAGCCCTAGCCACCCATGACTCACAATGACATTACAATAAAAATACATATCCATTTAATACTGATTAGGGGTATAATAACGAATGTCTATATGACATACTTATTTTCTAATTACAAAATAATATTAACTATGTTAAATTACAAGTTTAAAAACATAACAGATGTATACAGAAAGATAACATAGGTTATATACATAATTTTTAATTACAAACAATACAATCATATAAAAAGTACAATAAATTATTAGGAACTAATCCATTTTGACGCAAAGTACGGTTTTTTCTTAATTATATTCCTACACTTGTACGTAATGTACTTCTACTTATCATCTTTTTCTTCCGAATGCAAAAAAGAAAGTAACAAGAGGGACTCAATCAGGGTCTAGGAGACACTTGGAAATTTATCAGTTCCGTTAATACTTTGTTTATTCTGGATTAAGGTTCTCGGAAAATTAATTAGTCTGAAGTTCTTGTTTGATCCTATTCCATCCTGCCGCAGGAGCCCTTCTCCAATCACGACGAGAGATCGATATCAAGTCACAATATCGATCCTGCTACTTGTTTCTCCGTCATAATGATTTGACCGAGTTCATGTCCAGGTACGCCTGATCTTTAAAAATAATTATATAGAGCTAAACCCGTTTTCTTGTTCCTCATTGGTAAGCTTTCAACTTGAGTACATGTTTAAAAAAAAATTATTTTCTCTTTTCACTTCAATCTAGTATTATGGTTGGAGCTGATCTTCCTAGGTACACATGTAATATAAAACTTATTAGATCTATCTATATTTTGTATAGCAATTTTGATATAGGATTCTTTTTTCATGAATGTCAACATCAGAGTTTAATATTCGATGCAGTTCCTTCCTCACGTAATTATTTATCTTGCTCACTTGCGGACATATACCCTCAAGCGATGCTGTTGATGGCAACGGTGATAAGGGTTATAACATTTGTCCTGAGCACTCTGATGTTATGATTGAGGCGTTCGAACTGTTGTTTGTTTGCTGTTGTTGTTGTGTTGTTGTTGGTTTGTTGTTGTTGTTGTTGTTGTGTTGTTGTTGTTTTGTGCTTGTTGTTGTTGTTGTTCAGGTTGTTGTTGTTGTTGTTGTGTTGTTTTGTGTGGTTGTTGTTTGTTGTTGTTGTTGATGCTGTTGAAGAGGTAAGGGTCCTCGTTATATATTTCATCTTCTCATATCGCTGTCAAGGGTAAATAACCACTACCCTTCTTTCATTATTGGGCAAGCCAACCTGGTTATCAATAAGGGGTCTAGACTGAAAAGCAGTAATAGGTAGGAACAACACCTCCACCCTTTTTGTAATAGCTTCTTTTTTATTTTTAAGCTTCTTACGTTACCTAGCAGTTTTTTTCATGATGCTTCTATGACGAAAGACGCAGCTAATCTGAGGTCTGTTAAAGGAACATTTCCTTTTATTTTAAGATTTAGGCATACTTCAGCTATACACTGTATACAAATTTTCATCTTCACAGATCAGTTTATCTTTTCAGAAGGTTTCAGGTTTTTAAATTTCTCATAAGCAGGTACATATTGCTACCTAGAGTAAGCTCATTTTCAGGTATCGTCACTGATCTCAGCCTCCGTTTTGGTAGATATTTGTACGCAGCAAACACTCTGCGTGTGTGTTCTTAGGGTGAGAGCAGGCTGAATAAAACAAGGGTTGGGCGTATAAATCGTTTTAGATTCTTTATATACTTTAGGAAATCTTACGCGCTGGTAGGGAACATTTGGTAGTGGCAAACAGTTAACTTGGGCTTATATCTCCTTCTTTGACCAGACAAAGTTAAATACTGTGTATTTAAAGACACATCACGATGAACTTATTTTGAATGAAAATATATCTAGTTAACTAAAAAATACCAGTGACGTTTAAATGATTGAGAGCATAAACTGTAAAGTTTCCAAGCTAATATCCTCATTCAATTTATGCATTAAATCGTCAAGGATTATAAATTTTATGCACTGGTAAACATTGAAGAGCTTTTTATTATCATATAAGCTATAACTTACGTGAAATTGATATTTACATCTTTGTTAATCATTAAATCTTTCTTGTAAACACAGTAGCCCCAAATGTTTAAACAGGCTTTGCCTCGCAATCTCAACCTCTTTTAAAATGTTTAATAAAAGAAAGGTTTTCGCCGCATCCTGTAGGAAACACAAGACACGTAGCAGGAAAGCGGAACATAAATTTACCAACGTCCATTATAGGTAGACATCCAAACACACTAATGAATAAGGAAAGGTTTGCACTTATGTTATAAATGCTTTAAAATAAAAACTTGTTTTTCTTTTTCCAGCTTTTAATCCAAGCCTTATTTATATAATTACTAGAGAGAAAAATGATGAACTTGATATCAATAGATAATAGATCTACATAGGATCAATAGATCAATAGATCACAATAAGATCATGGAAGGTAAGGAGAGGTATGAGGACATTTGTTACTGATTTAACTGCTTTACTGATTTACTGATTTTCCGCTTTAATGTGCTTTAGGGTATGTAAAATGCATTTTTTTTAAGTTCAATAAACAAATAAATAAAAGCATTTTTGTGTTAAGTTATACAAAAAATGAACTGAATCAATAGATCAATAGATCGAATTAGATTAATAGTCAAATAATATCATGGATCCATGGAAGGGTAAGGAAGGAATGGAGACAGTTTGATTTACTGGTTTACTGCTTTACTGATTAACTGATTATATCTGCTTTTTAACTGAAGGGTTGATGGCTTTAGGGTGTGTAAAAATGCAAAAATATTTTTTAAGTTATACGAAGCAAAATAAATAGAAAGTTTTGTGTTACATGTTATCCCAAAAATATACTTGAATCAATAGCATAACATAGATCAATCCAGTCAATAGATCAAAGACAATAGATCAATAGTCAATAGGATCATCGAAGGGTAGGAGGGTATGGAGGACAGTTTATTTATTTACTGATTTACTACTTTACTGCATTTACTGATTTACTTGATTTACTGCTTTTTAAGGTATGTAAAATGATAATATTTTTTTAAAGTTATAAACAAATAAATAAAAGTTTTTGTGTTATGTTTAAACAAAAATATGGATTGACTCAATAGATCAATAGATCAATAGATCAATTAGATCAATAGTCAAGGATCATAGGTCAGGGTAGGAGGTTAATGGAAGAGTATCAGTTATGAACTTTACATGATTTACTGCTTTAACTGATTTATTGATTCTTGCTTTCAACTGATTTACTGATTTCACTGCTGTTAGGTAAATGTAAAAAATGCAAATTTTTTAAAGTTATACACAAAAATAAGTAAAGGTTTTACTGTGTAATATGTTTACAAAAAATATAACTTAATCAATAGAATTCAATAGATTTATATAGATCAATAGATCAAACTGGATCATGGAAGGGTCAGCGAGGGTGGGCTGGATACAGGTACTTGAATTTACTGATTTATACTGCTTTACTGATAATTACTGATTACTTGCTTTAGGTATGTAAAAATGCAAATTTTTTACGTTGTAAACATAAAGATTGGAGGAAATTTGCAAAAAAAATGTTTAAAGAAAAACAAAACAAACATAAATAAAAAGATTTAATAAAAATATATAGATTCTTCTTTAACAATAAAAATAAATAAAACTAAAATTAAATAAGTTTTTTAAAACTTCCTCACAAACAAAAATAATAAATCAAAATTACAGAAATTTAGAAAACGAAATGTATATATTAAATATGAAAGACCTTAGAAAATTCCAAGACATGTCGGCAATTGACTTGATATATATATACTTACTATATATATATATATATTATATATCTATATATACATATATACTTATTATATACTATATACATATATATATATATTATATACGCTATATTATAAAGTAAAAATAATATAATTACTATATATATATATATATATATATAATACTAATATAATATATTATATTAATTATAATATATTAAAAATCATTTATATATAATATATATATATATATATATATATATATAATATATATATATATATATTATATATATAAACTATATATATATATAATATAAATATAATATATATATATAGTTAGTTTAGTTAGTTAGTTAGTTCGTTAGTTTATATATGTATAGTTAGTTAGTTAGTTAGATTAGATTTAGTTAGTTAGTTATGTTTAGTCTTTTTAGTTAGAGAGGTATCCTATATGTATGTGTATGTGTTTCTTCCCCCTCATGTAACATGTGTTGAACTGTATTCTTGTTAGTGCAAGAACAAAAAACTGGATATCAATTACATGAACATCTGGTTCTTTGTTCAGCTTACTCAATATGTATAAAATTCATAAATTTCCAATTGGACAATATTAAAAAGTAAATCTTACCCCAAGGCACTCGTGTGCATCAATAGGGGTAGCAGTTGCTGATCAAAAAGTCTGTGTTGTGGGATCATAAATTAATCACTTTGACATCTTAAACCTAATTAGGTTTAAAAGAAGAGTTGTAACATAAGATCTTTTTGTCTCTCTCCCCTTGTATAAAAGATATTTAATCTTTTTTTCCCAAGTCTCTCTTCCCTTCGTGGATTCCCACGCCATTGTTATTTAACGTTATAATTAGCAGTTGATACCTTACTACCTTTAGGCTAAATGATAATCCTTTGTCATAGCTTATCCCTCTTCTAAAAAAGTCATAAATTTTTACTCCTGTCATCTTAAACGATAATTAGATTTTCTTTTGTCAATATCTCTCCTTTCTACAACCCTCCTTCTATTTCCCACCCTTCTATCCCCTCTCTTACCCCTTCTCTCCCCTCTCTACAATATTTTTAAAATCAATCAGTTGAAGGCGAGCGACAGGACTGAGAGGACGTAAGGCAACAGACAACTCCCGGCAGCTGGCAGAGGCATCGGCAACTGGCGCAACGACGAAAAAAATTTACAATAGTATGTACTGTGCGCGCGCCGCGTGTATGAATTGTATCTTTCCAGCATGTAAGTAAACGAATATACGTAAACTATATAAAAGTGTGTTTGTGTGCGTGTGCGTTGTGCGTGTGCGTGTGTCGTGTGCGTGTGCCGTGTGCGTGTCGCGTGTTCGTATGCGTTGTATATTTCGCCTTGTAATGAACCGTATTTTTCTAAATAAGGCACTCCTGTATTGAATCGTTCTTCACCCTTAGACCTAATTTTAAATAGATATTTAAATCAAATATTATATACTATATATATATATATTATACATATATAATATATCATATATAATATATTATTTAACATATAATATATATATATATATATACTATATATACTATATTTAACTAACTATAAATATATATATATTTACTTAATATTATTGATTATTTTGTAAAATGATATAAATATCAAGTATAAGGATGTACGATGTGTATAAGATTATCAAAGATGTGTAGTAAGTATTATACTATATATATATTATATTATATCTTATTATATATAATTATTTATTTTAATATTAATTTTTTTAATTTTATTTTAATTTAATTTTAATTTAATTTTTAATTTTTTTATTTCCTCTCAATTTCTTATTATATTTTAATTGTTAATTTTATTTTACTTTCAATTTAATTTAATTTTTGAGGTTGCAGTTAATTTATTTTTTTCCAGGATTCCAGGTCAAATAATGCATTTTGATGTTTTCCAGGTTGATGGAATCTCTGATTCCAGGATTTCCAGGATTCCAGTCCCATCTCAATATGGCACTGTCACTACGGCGATATATCGAACGAAGTGTTATTAATATTTTCTCACTCGATCATTATTTAGTTAAAGTGTAAAAAGTTAACCAGAAACACGTAGATATAAGATGATCTGTGCTTAGACAAAGCTTTAAAAATAAAAACATCAATATATGAAAATCTCTTCATGATGCACAAAAGACCAACAATCCTTTAAAAATCTCAAATAAAAACCCTTTGGGGGCTAAGCCACCCTTTTGGGGGAAAACCCGTTGTAAGTTAATTCAGGCTCAAAACCTCGAAGCTCGTCTCTCCAACCTTAAAGCGGTCTCACACGACCTTAATAAACGACTAACACTTGACACATCAAGCTTAAAAATCCGGATGTTTGACAAAATGTCTGCCTTTGCAAACATGTGCACTTCCGTTGCAACTTCCGGCTACTTCAGTTTGGCCTGTCAGTTTACACGCCTATATACCTACTCTATATATACTATATATATAATAATATATTATATATATATACTATATAATATATTATAATAATATATATATATATATTTATATAATATATATATATACTATATATAACTATAATATTATATAATAATATAATCTATCATATATATATAATTATATTATATATATATAATACGGTATATATATATATATATATATATATTTCATTAATATTCACTTAATTATATATATATAGTATTTACTAATATAATATATATATATATTATAATATATAACATATATAATAATATAATCATATACATAAATATTATAATTAAATATAATTATATATATATATATATATATATATTTAATAAAAAAATATAGTATAACTATAAATATAAAAATATATATATTATATAATAATATTTTGATATATATATATATATATATATATATATATAATCAATATACTACTATATATATATATATATTATATATATATTATATAATATTAACTTACATACTATATATATATATATATATATACTATCAGCAGCTGACTCCACTTAATACGTTATACTACTCGGCGCTCTCTCTCCCTCATCTCTCTCTCTCTCTCTCTCTATATATATATATATATATATATATATATATATATATATATAATACCTTAAATATATAAAAGATTAAAATAAAAAATATATACACTATATATATACTAATATATATATATATAACTATATAATTAATATACATATATGTTATTATTCATTAACACCCAAAATATTCAATTAAGATACTTGAGTTAATTGCTATTCATTTTGCCCTACTTCTCTTTTAAAATATTCTCTTGTAATTTATATTATAAGTATTCTTTCTTTTATTTTAATTTGCATTTTCAATTTTCAATATTATATTTGTTGTTTTTATATTATTATTTTATATATTAGTATTTCTTTTTCTTAGTTTATTTCTCATATTTAATTCTTTTTTAAATATTGTTTGTTCTAAATAACAAATTATTATGTATAACCATTACAGTAAGAGATGCCAAAGGCAAAATTTCAGGCTAATGAATTTAAAAATATTAATTATTTTTATCCGAAAAAATGTTTATAAAAGAACAAATAAATGTTTACATTTTTAAATTTTTTCTAAAAATTATAACTCAGAATTGAAAAGGCTCATCTGTAGGAGAAGTGGCAACTTGTAAAAAAATTAAAGTTTTCACGAACTTGTTATATTCTCTATACTCGTCTTAAAATTCTCTCGCTATTAGTCGGAGAAGCCGACTGTCAACTTTATCACATGATATGAAAAATAGCATTGCTCATGCCTGATTTCTTACACTTTTTGTTTAACATTTTAAAATACATCTTTTATAAGCTGTAATATTAAAGTTATTACTACTGATTTAATTTCCACAAAAAAGGAATTTTATCCGTAATTTTAGAAACTTTGTAGATGATCGATCGTTTTCTACTAATGATAACAACTCGTGCTAAGCCCCCAGTCTTCATTTATTTTTCTACTTGGTTGTTTGAACATATAATTAACGTATATATATATATATAATATTATATATATATATATATATATATATATAATATATATATATTATATATATATATATATATATATATATCTATATAATATATATATATACTAATATATAATATATATACAATATAATAAATAATATATTATATATATAATATATATTCATATATATATTATATATATATATATTACTTATATATATATGCATATATATTTATCTCTATCTATACCTTCAGATATCATTTCTCACCTTCTCCCGGGTTGACCATAATATTACATAAACATAAATATCTAGTAATAAAAATAATATTAAATATAATATAATATATATATATATATATATTATATATATAATATATATATAATATATAGTATATATAGTAAATATATAGTAGAGAGAGCAGAGAGAGAGAGAGAGAGAGAGAGAAAGAGAGAGAGAGAGGAGATGAGAGAGAGAGTTAGAGAGAGCGTTTTAATAAAATTAATATTTGTCTTCAATTGTATTTTAAAATTAATTTTCGAGACAATAAATTTTCTAATATCTTTTTATGGTTTTTAATTTAATTTATAACGGCCATAAAAATGATAATGCGAATGATTCGTAAAAGCTTCCTTTGTTATAAACACTGTTTGAAACGAAACATCATTAAAATATTATATATATATCTTATAGCTATATATATATATTATAATACATTATATATACTTATATATATAATATAGTATATATATAAATTATATTATATAATATATAATATATAATATAACTATATATATAAGTTATATATATATAATATACCACTATTGTGACTATATACATATACTATATATATATATATAATATACTATATATATATATTATTATAATATTATAATAATTATATTTACAATATATATATATAATATATTATATAAAATATATAATATATTATAAACTATATCTATATTTGAAAAAACATAACCTTTACTTAGTGTATATATATATAATCTACCATAATATATATATAATATATAATCTATAATATATATATTAATATATATATACTATATATTATAATATACAATTTATACTATTATATATATATATATATATATATATATATATTTATATATATATAGTTATATAGTTTAACTAGTTATATTAGGTTTATAATAGTTATATAGTTTATAGTTATATATATATAACATATATATAAATATTATATATATATACTATATATTACGATATTATATATATATATATAATATATATATATTATATTATAATATTATATATAAAATATATACATAGATGTGTGTGATGCAGCAGATGTCATTTTTTTTCGCATCCGCGATGCGGATTTTGATTTTAACATCGCGATGCGATTGCGGAATGTTTGATATATTATACTATAATAATAACTATTATATAGAATATATACATATATATATTTATATATACTATATATTATATATATATAATATACTATATACTATATATATATATATATATATTAATTACTATTATATTATTATTATCTTATACATAATACTATATATATATTCGAGTTTTCCAGCCACAACTTAATATAAGTTACCGAGGGGTGCGGAGACGGGCCCAGCCTCAAATGCACCCACCAACCTCTTTCCTCAATCTCTTTCCTCAACCTCCGCCCTTAATAATGGATTCATATCTTTTGCACTAGACTTGAAATTCAAATATAAAGAAGGTTGTGCTTGAGAAAACATCATTTTTCTGCTTAGAGAGTCTGTTCTCTTTTCATCATATATTAGTCCAGCAAGTTGCCAAATACCCCCCTCTCATGATGAATGCTAGTGGAGGCACAGGTCAAAGTATTTCTTCAAGTTTAATTAAGCCGGTAAACATTTGCTTACTTTCCACAACTGTAGGATCATCAATTGTACATCTAGTTTTTCTGTGATAGATTTTCAATCCATTTGCACTACACTCTTTGGTACAATGCGTGTTGTTTCTTCATTCACTACTGGATCGTAGCAAAATTTATCAAGTGAATCTGTTATTGATTACTTGTAGAAGGTGTTGGTTTACTGTAGATTTCGTGTTTTTCGCTTTAATGGGTGGCGAATTAATAGACTGTTTGGATTGAAGTTTCTCTGCAATCCAAAGTGACGATTTAACTTTGTTCTAATATTGGTGTTACAAAAAAACCTTGCCTTTCATAACGGGGATCTAAGCTAAGTTGCAATAATATGAAAATGTCCATTAATTTCCGACAGAATCAAAGCGTTTTTTCAAGCTCTAGTTTTATTACATCTTTCATTCTTTTTTAACCGTCATCATTTCATTTGAGATGGTTAAAACATGCTTGAGATTATTCGCTATTACATGGGAAGAAGAACTGTAACCGAGGGTGTGAATTTTTTTGTTTTTGGCATAACCCTCCGAATCTCATGTGACCTGTTGACAATATCAAATTATTATGACTTTCATGCTGTGAGATCATGAGTCATCATTACACAGCTTAGTCGAGTCCCATGTTTCTCATTTAAAGTTTGCGTTCAGATTCTTTATCAATTATTTTATTACAAAAAATGAAATTCATTTATCTACAATGAACAGAAATAGAAGGAACGGAATTCTTAAACTAATGTGCGGATCTCCGCGGAATTGCGGATGTTACCTGCATCACTAATATATATATATATATATTATATTATAATATATATATATCTTATATATATATATTATATAATGAAATTAGAAATAATAAATCGGTATATATTACTATAGATTTCTGTATATGCATTCATTACAGATATAAGTAAAAGTAATATTAATAATTTGTTTATTTTTTGTTTGTTTTTTTTTGTTTTTTTTTCTGTCGTCTTCACTGACAAAAATAAATTTGACAAATTCGATATCTCTTTACTGGATTTAGTTGATGAATAATAATAATAAACATGAATAATCTAAATAATAATATAATAATACAATAATATAATAATATATAAAAAATAATAATAATAATATAAGTAATAATAATAATAATATAATAATTAATCAATTAATAATTAATATTAATAAGATAATAATAATAATTAATAATAATAATAATAATCATACTAATAATATATAATAAGTTAATAATAATAATAATAATAATAAAATAATAATAATAATATAATAATAAAAATAATAAATAATAAAATATACATAATAATAACTAAATAATAATAATAATATAGTACACTAATCAATAATAATAATAAATAATATAAAATAGATTATAATAATCTATAATAAAAACAATAATATTAATAATAATAATAAATAATAAAATAATAATAATAATAAAAATATATATAATAATAAATAAAATTAATCATAATATAATAATAATAATAAAACATAATAAATAATAACAATAACAATAAAAAATAACATAACAATAAATAACAATAATAATAATAATAATAATAATAATAATAATAATAATAATAATAATAATAATAATAATAATAATAATAATAATAATAATAATAATAATAATAATAATAATAACAATAACAATAATAATAATAATAATCAATAACAATAACATAACAATAAACAATAATAATAATAATAATAAATAATATTAATAAAAATACTAATATATAATAATAATAATAAAATATAATAATAATAATAATAATAAAGGTTTTCTGATAGCGTTAACTTTGCTTCTGTCAAAACCATTTTGTTATGAACTCTAGCGTTTTTAATTTACTATTATAGTTATAACAAATATTCAAGTATAGTACTAGTAAAACAATTTACAGCCATGTGGGGGAGGAGGGGGAGGGTGAAGGGGATGGGGAGAGGGACTGGAGGTAGGGGGAGGAGTGGGGGGGAGGGGGGGGGGAGGGGGAAGGGGAGAGGGTAGAGATGGAGGAGGTGGAGAAAAGCTTATCTATCGATTAAGACCAAAAATCACCAATAACACTGTTCTGCTGATTAAGAGCAAAACACACCTAAAAGATTGCTTTATTGATTAAGAGGAAAAAAAAAAACAAAATAAATTACTCAATTAGTAGAGCGACATAGTCATAGGCAAGGGCCCAGGGTTTGATCCCTAGTCCGGATCCTAGGTAGAAATTACCTAAAGATGTTCCCCTCCTAGAATAGGGCTATGCCAGTGAGGTGCGAACTTTAATAAAAAGAAAAAAGAAAAAAAATTAATAGACGATAAACACCTATAAGACTGGTCTATTGATCAAGAGGAGAAAAAAAAAACACCAAATGAGATTGTTTCTGTTCTATTGATTGAGAGGAAAAAAAAGCACCAAAAGGAATATTTTGTTTATTAGAATAAAAAAAACAATGACATTGCTCTTTTGATTAAGTGGAAAAACACACAAAAAGATAACAATTATTGAAAAAAATATATCAAAAAGATTGATTTACTGATTAAGACGGGAAAAAATAACAAAAAAAAAAAAAAAAAAAAAAAAAAAAAAAAAAAAAAAAAAAAAAAAAAAAAAAAAAAAAAAAAAACAACAACAGCTGTTTATTGAGTAATTAAGATAAAAGACAAAAACCCTACTCTATGGATTAATAGAAAAAAACACGAGAAAGACTGCTCTATTAATTAAGAGGTAAAAGCACCAAACAACTGTTCTATTGATTAAGATAATAAAAACAAAACTACTGCCTATTAATTAAGAGAGAGAGAGAGAGAGAAGAGAGAGAGAGAGAGAGAGAGAGAGAGAGAGAGAAGAGAGAGAGGAGAGAGAGAAGGAGAGAGAGAGAGAGAGAGAGAGAGAGAGAGAGAGAGAGAAGAGAGAGAGAGAGAGAGAGAGAGAGAGAGAGAGAGAGACTGCCTTATTGATAGAAAAAAACACCGAAAAGACTTTTTCATTGATTAATAAAAAAAACAAACAGAAAGACTGCTCTATTGATTAAGAGGAAAAAACACCGAAGAAACTGCTTCGTTTTTTTAAAAAAAAAAACGCAAAAAAAAAAAGACTGCTCTATTTATTAAGAATATTAAGAAGAAAAACAGTAAAAAAAACTGATCTATTGATTAAGGGTGAGAAAAACTTTACAGGAATTTTTTAAAAGAAGAAAGAAAGAAGAGAGAGAAAGAGAAGAGAGAGAGAGAGAGAGAGAGAGAGAGAGAGAGAAAAGAGAGAGAGAGGAGAGAGAGAGAGAGAGAGAAGAGAGAGAGGAGAGAGAGAAGAGAGGAGAAGAAGAGAGAGAGAGAGAAGAGAGAGAGAGGAGATGAGAGAAGAGAGAGAGAGAGCAGAGAGAACGAGAGAGAGAGAAGAGAGAAGAGGAGAGAGAGAGAGAGAGACTTAGCATGTACAATTTGCACCGGAAAAGCTACTTTCATTGAATTAATATAAAAAAAAAAAACCAGAAAGAAATGCTCATATTTGATTAAGAAAGAAAAAAACAAAAAAATACACCGAAGAAATATACTGCTTCGTTGTTTACAAAAAATTAAAAAAAAAAAAAACGCAAAAAAAAAAAAAGAGGGGGAACTGCTCTATTTATTAAGAATATAAGAAAAAAAACAGTAAAAAAAAACTGATCTACTTGATTAAGGGTGAGAAAAAACTCTCAAAAATCCTGCTTTATTTGCTTTAAGAGAGAGAGAGAGAGAGAAGACGGAGAGAGGAGAGAGAGAGAGAGAAGCAGAGAGAGAGAGAGAAGAGAGAGAGGAGAGAGAGAGTAGAGAGAGAGAGAGGAGAGAGAGAGAGAGAAAGAGAAGAGAAGAGAGAGAGAGAGAGAGAGAGATGAGAGTGAGAGAAGGAGAGAGAAGAGAGAGAGAGTAGGAGAAGCAGAGAAGAGAGAAGAGAGAAGAGAGAGAGAGACAGAGAGAGAGAGAGAGAAGAGCACGAGTAGTAAAAAGGAGCAGAGACGAGAGAGAGAGAACAAGAAGAGAGAGCTAGAGAGAGAGAGAGAAGGAGAGAGAAAGAGAGGAGAGAGAGAGAGAGAGAGAGAGAGAGAAGAGAGAGAGAGAGAGATATGCTTCAATGATTAAAAGAAAAAAATAAAAAGAAGTAAAAAAACTGATTTATTGAATTAAATATGCCTCAATAGAAAACAACCTTATGTTTTTCTCATATCAAATAAGGATTAAAACCTTTGGGATTAAAAAAAAAAAAAAAAGAAAAAAAAAAAAAAAAAAAAAAAAAAAAAAAAAAAAAACAATCACAAAAACAAAAACGGATTCAAAATCTACGACCCTTTAATATAAATTATTAATATTATTTTTTGGTTTATACATCATATATCATCTCTCTCTCCCTCATCTAATAATTATTATATATATATAACTATTATATTATATATATTATTATATATTCTATTATATATAATATATATATATAATATATATATATATTATACTATTCTATATATTATATATATATACAATTATATATATATAATTATTATAATATATATAATATACATATATAATAAACAGTATATATCAATATTATAATTATATATATATATATTAGTATATTATCTATATTATATATTTTGTTTATATATAATCTATATATTCTCTCCCTCTCTACTATATATATATATATATGATATATATATATATATGAAGGGAGCTTACATTCTTTTGGTATTTATATAAGTAATTAAAAAGACTTCAAATATATGTAAATGTGTTTTTAATTATAGAATTTAAATTTCAATGACTCTTTCTCTAATGCAAATAATACTTTTATTTATATATTAATTTATTTAATTTAATTTATTAATTTTTCATTATACATTAATTATTATTATAATATTATCATTTCATTATTATAATTATTATGATTATTATATTATTTTTATTATTATTACCTATTAATATCTATTGTTAATTATTATTATTATTATTATTATTATTATTATTTAATTATTATTATATTATTATTATTATTATTATTACTATTATTATTATATTATTATTATTATTATTATTATATTATTAATATTATTATTATTTATATATATTATTATTATTATTTATTATTAATTATTATTATTTATATATAATTATTATTATTATATATTATTATTTATACTATTATTATTATTATTATTATTATTATTATTATTATTATTATTATTATTATTATTATTATTATTATTATTATTATTATTATTATTATTATTATTATTATTATTTATTATTTATATATATTATTATTATATTTTATTAATTATTAGTGCGTTATTATTATAACTTATTTTTTATTATTGATTTTGTTAAATTTTAATTATTATTATTATTATTATTTTTATTATTATTATTATTATTATTATTATTATTATTATTATTATTATTATTATTATTATTATTAATTATTATTATTATTTCATTATTATTATAATATTATATTATTATTAAATTATTATTATTATATTGTTTATTATTATTATATATATTTTTAACTTTGCTTAAAAACATTCTTAATTAAAATTCAATATTATTTATTTTGATTACCTCTATTAATATTATTATTATTATTATTATTATTATTATTCATTATTATTATTTATATATTATTATTCATTATTATTAATTATATATTATAATTCATACTATTATTATTATTAATTATATTATTACTTATTACTATTATTATATTATTATTAATTATATTATATTATATTATTATTATTATTTTTATTATATTATTCATTATATATTATTCTATTATTTATTATTAATTATTTTAATTAATTATTATTATTATTATATTATTATTATTATATTATTATTATTATTATTATTTTCATTGTTATTATCTATTATTAATTATAATTATTATATTATATTATTATTGATTATTATTATTATTATTATTATTATTTAATTATTATTCATTATTAATTATTATTATTTATTATTATTATTAATTTATTTGTTATTATGTTCTGTATCATATCTGCGTAATTTTTCTTTCTTTATTGAATCTCCACTTCTATACCTTAACCAGGCTAGCGTATTAATTTCATATAATATTATATATAATATATATATATATATATATATATATATATATATACCTATAATATCTAATAATAATATATAATATATACTTATATATATAATATCTATATATAATAAATATATATAATATATATATATAATATATATATATATAACTTACATATATATATAATATATATATATCTTTAATATATATATATGCTGACCTATATTATATATATATACACTATACATATATATATATCATATAATATACACCTATATCTATATATATACAATATATATATTAATATATTATACTATTATATATATATTAATATAATAGTATATACTATATATACTATATTTTCTAAACTATTATAATATATATATAATATATCAATATAAAACATAAGTATATATATATATATTATATATAATATATATATATTATATAACATAATATATATATATCATATATAACTAACTTATTATATTAATGCTATGTATGATAAGTATGTAATGTATGTATGTATGTAAGTATGTATGTATGTATGTTATGGTATGTATGTATGTAGTATGTATGTATGTGTATAAGTAATCTATCTATCTATCCACTATCTATCTCTATCTATCTATCTATTACTAATCTCATCGTATCTACAATTCTACTCCTATCTATCTATCTATCTATCTATCTATCTATCTATCTATCTATCTTGTGTATCATGATTTTAATATCTGTTATGTACTTACCTATACATCTTTCAATCCATCCCAAGTCTATAAAGCTTTTAAATGTCATTTGTCATAATTAGCAGTACGAGACGGATTGGTTTACAAAGACCCACTGCTGGAGCCAGCGGGGGTTCACGGCTCCTAAAGAAAACCCCGGAGAGAAGAATGTTTTTAAAAGGTCTTTAGTATTGTCAATTGACACAAAAGATAGTCTTTTTCAATGCGCTCTGCTACCATTGTATAATTTCAAATTGAATACCTTGTATATACGTAATTATATACAATTTCTAATTGCTATTTTTACCGTGTTTAATGTGTGTGTGTATATATTTGTTTGTTGGTGGATGTGTTTGTCTGTTTTGAAAGTGGTAGTTTTGTGGTGATTTCTTGAATTT
>JABUQX010080518.1:70000-71180 GCA_015478945.1 Trachelipus rathkii
TGAGCATGTCTAATGTTGTTATGTACGCAGATGATCTAGTTTTGTTGGCTCCCTCAATAGAAGGACTACAAAAACTCTTAGACATAACGGAAAATGTAATTAAGAGATTATGCTTGAAATTAAATGTAGATAAAAGTACAGTGATTGCGTTTTGTAATAGATCAACTAAAAATAAGGATGAATTAGTTAAAATAAGGATTTCTCAGGGTATTCTAAAATGTTCTATGGAAACTAAATATCTTGGCTGTATTTTAAATAAAAATCTAGAAGAAAAATCTGATGTTAAACGAGCTAGGGATAAATTTCTAGGAAAATTTAATGTTATTTTAAGAAGATTTGGTTCCTTAAGATCGGATATTGTTCTCTTCTTAATGAAATCATTTTGTATGCCATTCTATGGAGCTAATTTATGGATGAATAGGTATAATATTAGTGGACGAACCAATTAATATTAGTCACGATTTACACGACAGTTTGAACATTAGTTTTTCAACAATGCTGTAAAAAAAGCTTGTGGAATTTCGAGTAGGAGTAGTAATCATTTAATTTGTAATTCATTGGAATGGCTCATGTTCGATCATTATTTAAACTATTTGAAATTATGCACTGTATTTAGATTATTTAGTAAGCCATGTAACTTTGTATATAAAAATGTAATATTGAAAAGGGGTATTTTGGTTAAGGATATTGAAAAAACATTTGCAACTAAATATGGAGTCATTAATTTATTTGATAATGATTTGGATGCTCTCAAAGCGAGAATAAAATTTGTTCAAAATAGGGAGGATCCTTTAAGATAAATTAAGGGATATGATCTTGTGTTAACAATGTTCAATTATGAATATACCTTATAGTATGTAATATATTTTATTTTAATGTAATATATTTTTATTGTAGTTAGTATACGAAATAAACAGCTGAAGAAATAAAAAAATAAAGACTATCTATCTATCTATTTATCTACCAGTTTTTATTATTATTAATATTATTATTATTATTATTATTATTATTATTATTATTATTATTATTATTATTATTATTATTATTATTATTATTATTATTATTATTATTATTATTATTATTATTATTATTATTCTTATTATTATTATTATTATTATTTTGATTAATTTATTATTATTATATTATTATTGTGTTGTTGTTGTTTGTTATTATTATTATT
>JABUQX010080519.1:0-20000 GCA_015478945.1 Trachelipus rathkii
CGTGAGCTCTTATATTAAAAAATTCTAGTAAATTAGTTAAGCATGATCTATTTCTTCTAAACCCGTGTTGGGAATTCTTGAGCAATCCATGATCTTCAAGGTGTGAAACTAATCTATTAGTTAGTATTGCTTCAAAAATTTTGCCAACTATAGAAGTTAAGCTAATTGGTCTGTAATTATTGGGGAGCTTACGATCTCCTTTTTTGAAAATAGGAGTTATATTTGCAAGTTTGAAATTATGCGGTACTAATCCTTCTTGTAAAGACTTATTGAAAAGCATCGTCAGAGGTTTTACTAATACATCTTTCAAATTTTTTAGATGCATAGGATAAAATCCATCTGGTCCAGGTGATTTATTAATTAATAGCTTATCAATTTGGAAAGCAACTTCCTCTTCTAAAATTTCAAATGTATCTAAAATACTATCTGCATGAAAATCCCGTACGTCTTTCATATTAGGAACATTATCTAGATTTTCTTTCGTAAATACTGAGGAGAAAAAATTATTTAAAATGTTTGCCACATCGGCATTGTTCGACTTTAGGTTTCCGTTATTGTCCAGTAGTGGTCCAATTGATTCCTTAATGGAACTTTTATTATTGACGTAATTGTAAAACTTTTTAGGATTAATTTTACTCTCCCGGGCAATATTAATTTCGTAGTTTCTTTTATAGCATCTAATTAGTCTTTTGCAGTTTCGACGCCAAACTTTGTAATTATTATTATTTTCTACTGAGGGAGAAGACTTCCAAAGTTTATAAGCCCTATTTCTATTATTTAAAGAATCTTTAATTTCATTGTTCCACCATCTTGGTTTTGAACTTGGTAAAGTTTGTTTCATTTTATATGGAACAAAATCTTTTTCTTTTTCTTTAAATATTTGTAGAAACGTATCCCACATTATATTTGCATTGCCTGTTAATATTTCATCCCAATTATATATAGATAAGCTTTCCTTAAAGTCATTAAAATTTGCGTTCTTAAAATCAGGAATTTTCAAGTAATTGCTATGCATTTTGTTTTCAATATTAATAGTAAACTTAATCATGTTATGATCACTTTTACCAATAGGTTCTATGACCTCAAAACTTCTTACCAAGTTTAAATGAGTCACTATTAGTAGGTCTAAAATATTGTTTCCTCTTGTTGGGCAATCGATTATTTGAAATAGGAAATTATCTCCTAAGAACTTTAGTAATCTATTTCCTTCGGGATCTGCATCAAGTAAATTATAGTTAATATTTGGGCAGTTAAAGTCTCCTACAATTATTGTATACCCTTCTGAAATTTTGCTTAATTCGGTATACAAAGCTACATCTATTGCCGATTGTGAGGACGGTGGACGATAAACGTTTATTAAATTCAAATTTATATTCAATGTTTCTATTTTAATTCCAATGATATCTATTTCATGAATATCAGCTAGTTCTAGCTGAGTAGTTTGATATATATCTTTAATATAAATCATAACGCCTCCCCCTTCCCTATTATTGTTTCTATCTTTGAAAAATAACTTATAACCATTAATTTGAAATTCTGAAATAAAATCGCGATCTTTAAAGTTGCACCATGTTTCCGTGATTGTAACTATATCGTAGTTTTCTGTGTAAACAATAGCTTTAAATTCATTTATTTTGTTACGAATGCTTCTTGCGTTGAAAGACATAGCTTTCATTTCGCAAATGTTGAACGGGGATTTGGACCTTTCCGAAAAACCTGTTTGCTACAGTTTATCTCCTTATGCATTTTTGTGACCTCAGTGTTCAATAGTCGACCTAATCGCGCGTCACCAACATCATTTAAATGAATCCCGTCTTTTCTGTATAAATTATTCTGACCATCAAAGCTTCCCCAAAGGTTAGCAAAAGAGACGTTTTCTGCCCTACAAATTTCTTCTAATCTTGCGTTGAAAAAAATTGCTCTGCTGGAAACTCTTAGTCCCATTAAACAACGAGGCAAAATTCCTAAACATAAAATATTACCTGATCTTTCTTTCAAATTTTTAATTAGGATTCTATATTTGTCGATTAGGTCATTTGTCGTATTTTCCTTTTCATACACATCTTGTGACCCAATCATGACACACGCTAAGCTATTCTCTTTGATTTGTAAATCCTTAAGGGATTTATCAAAGACCGATATTGTTCCCCCAGAAACCATTTTACATTTCCTTTTAGTAGGGTTGCGTTTAACGAATTCTTCGTTCATATTCTGCACTATAGAGTCACCAATCAAGATTGTCTCCGATTCACACCCTTCAACCTCTAGAAGGGAAAAGGGATTTGAAACGGGAACTCTAAATTCAGGCCTCAATTTAGGTTTACATCCATTAGAGACCTTCATAAACTTGTTTTCCTTGTTATTTTCTTTGTCTTTATTGGCATTGCTAGTAATTACCTCAGGTAATCTAAGCGATTCAGAAGTGCTTTTAAAAGAGCCTAAAGCCCTTTCAGTAATTTTAATTTCTTCTGAAATATTACAAATCTTACCCATTAAAGTAGCCTTTTCTTTATTTGCAATTTGTTTTGGAGCCTTAATCACGTTTAAATTTGTTTTAAATTCACCCAAAACATTCTTTATTTCCTTAATATCAGTATGAATATTTTTAATAGAATTCTCAAAGCTACAGAAGTAACAAATAGAGAATTTATTAGCCAGAATATTTTCTTTGAAATCTGAATACCAACGGCTGATATTGCAGCTAGAACAAGTGTAGCGAGTAGCAGGCATTGTTAAATTTCAATATGTAGCTTCACCAAAATAAGAATGTTAAAAATAAATTGAAAATTTAAATTAAAATAATAGTATTTCAATAAATAAAATGTTAATTTTACAAACCGAAATTAAAAAAAAATTTTCCTTTTTTTTATATATTTTATATGAATCTCTTCTAAAATTTTCTGCTATTTCTGCTGAATTAGTATTCCGTAAACAATAAATACGTCTTACACGGTCGAAGTTTAGAAGAAGAAGAAGAAGAAGAAGAAGAAGAAGAAGAAGAAGAAGAAGAAGAAGAAGAAGAAGAAGAAGAAGAAGAAGAAGAAGAAGAAGGAGGGAAGGAGGAGGAGGGACTTAGGAGGGAGGGAGGAGGAGGGAGGAGGAGGATGTTGTTGTTGAGGATAAGGAGAGGAAGGAGGAGGGGAGGAAGGAGGAAGGAAGGGGAGGAGGAGGAGGAGGAGGAGGAGGAGGGAGAAGAGATGGGATCAGGAAAAGGGAGAGGAGGAGGAGGAGGGAGGGAGGAGGGGGGAGGGAGGAGGAGAGGAGGAGGAGGGGGGAAGAGGAAGGAAGGAGGAAGGAGGAAGGAGAAGGAAAGAAGAAGAAGAAGAAGAAGAAAGAAGAAGAAGAAGAAGAAGAAAGAAGAAGAAGAAGAAGAAAGAAAGAAGAAGAAGAAAGAAGAAAGAAAAGAAAAGAAGAAGAAGAAGAAGAAGAAGAAGAAGAAGAAGAAGAAGAAGAAGAAGAAGAAGAAGAAGAAGAAGAAGAAGAAGAAGAAGAAGAAGAAGAAGAAGAGTATTCAGCCAAACAATGTATATTGAAAGTAACCACAGAACTTTGAACGTAGTTGATATGGTATTGATTTGCTTCTCCCTTGAGGTAATGATTGAAAGAAGAAACATATTATTTACTTAACTAATTTTAACATCAAGGAACTAATAAATTAACAACGAATCAAGCTTTCGTGGTCGTACGCTACACATTTCTTCAGGACTGAAAGGAAAAGCAGAAAAAGTGAATTGAATTTAGCTACTTTTTCATAACTGGCTACTTGGTCAATATTTTATATCTTCGTAGTGATGAAATATTTTCTAATGTGTTGGATTTTCCTGAGTTTATTGCCTAGGGAGACAAATTCTTTTAAATACATATTAGTTACTTCATCTTTGGGGCATTCTCCTTTTTGTAGTTTGAAATTGTTACTATTTTAAATGATGAAAGATTCGATTAATTTTCTATTTTCTATGTTTTGTATAGGTTTAGTGATGGTAGATGTATTAGTGTTGATTTTATGACTGCTAGTTTGTCGGTGCTTAACTAAGGATGATGTTTGTTTGTCGTAATTTTGGTAGTTCATATGTTGTTATAGTCTAATATTAAAGTTGTTAGTTTCTCCAATAAACTTTTTTTAGCAGTTTTCACAGTTTTTGTGTAGATACCAGAATCTTTGTTTAGATTATTGTTTTTTGGTTTTAATGAGTGTTTCAAAGTTATATTGTTAGATTTAACTGTTTGTATGGTGTTGGGTATATAATTACGGATAACATTCTTATGTAAGTTTTTAATGGGTAATATGATTAAAAAAAGAGTTGTTATTAATAGTTATGTGTAGGTATTTCATTTTGGTATATTATAAATTGTATCTTTAATCTTGCTTATTACATTTGCAATAATTGTACTATTTTAATTTTAAATTTAGCTTCGTCGTTAAAATAAAGTCCTTTCGTTGAAAATGTCCAACATGTGTTGATGAAAGCTCGGATTGTTACAAAAGGTGACAATTTTGTTTTATTCAAGAACTGTCCTGAAAAAAATTAACGAAAATGTTAAAAAGGCTTTTAGAAGCTTACAAAATTTTGCAAATTCATAAAAAGACGAATGCTGATTTATTGTTTCTAAAATAATAATAATAATAATAATAATAATAATAATAATAATAATAATAATAATAATAATAATAATAATAATAATAATAATAATAATAATAATAATAATAATAATTGTTTATCCTTGCATGTATAATATTAATAATAATAAAAATAATATTAATATAATAATACGAAGAAAATATAATAATAATAATAATAATAATAATAATAATAATAATAATAATAATAATAATAATAATAATAATAATAATAATAATAATAATAATAATAATAATAATAATAATAATAATAATAATAATGATAATAATATTGATAATAATAATAATAATAATAATAATAATAATAATAATAATAATAATAATAATAATAATAATAATAATAATAATAATAATAATAATAATAATAATAATAATAATAATAATAATAATAATAATAATAATAATAATAATAATAATAATAATAATAATAATAATAATAATAATAATAATTGTTTATCCTTACAGGTGTGTTTTGGGGAAGATGAGATGATTGCGTCTATATGGGCTGCAGAACTGGTTGTTTGTATATAAGGAATCTTAAGCTTCGTTGTTTCTTTCATAAGTGCAACTGACTAAAGTCAGCTTAGAATAGACTAGATTAAGTTTTAGTAAGTTTGGGAATTTGTTATTTTAATCTGCTCTCATTTTTTTCAGTTTGTAATCCTAATGTTTAAATGTTTTGTTATTAAATGCAAGAAGAAATAAAATGAATAAATAGAATTGTATGGTCGGTGTTGAAGAATTGAAGTTAGAAGCTGGGGAGAGTATTCTTTTAAGTGCAGTAAAAACATAGGGTGGTTAAATAAAAGTAAATTGTATGTATACAAATTGGTAAATTCTGTAGCTTGTGTAAACAAAGAATATTGATTTGAGAGTGCTTATATAGTGAAGCAATAATACTGTGTATGTTACGATCATAAAGGTGCACCGTATTTTTTGTCAAATTAGTAACACTATATATCTGATGAATTGTTATATTAAGTAAATAGCCACGATTGTGCCTAATTAGTAGAAAGTAAATTTTTGCGTCTATTATATCACTTTAATTCATCCAAACTGCACCTCATTCAGCATCGGAGACAAAGAATGCAAGTTCAATCAATATTTTTCCTTGTATTTGCTTTTTTGCCATGCACCACAATTGATGGCAATAATAATAATAACAATAATAATAATAGATATAAATAAATAATTTAATAATGAATATAATAATAATATATAAAAATATAAAATAATTATTAATAATAGTAATAATAAGCAATTCGATTTAATTAATTGTATTAAATGTATAATAATAATATAAATAATATAGATAATAAATAAATAATAATACTTAAAATTGGAGAATATTTCATATAATCATAATAAAAATAAGAAAATAATAATAATAATAATAAAAATAATAATAATAATAATAATAATAATAATAATAATAATAATAATAATAATAATAATAATAATAATAATAATAATAATAATAATAATAATAATAATAATTATAATAATAATAATAGATAAATAAGTAATAATAAATAATTATATTATAATAAATATTTTCCCGTTGTATTCTCAGAATAATTTATTACAACTCAATTTTCAGAATAAATTTATTATTCTAATTATATATTTTAGTATATTTCAAAAATATAAATTATATTTATTTATTAAATCAAATTATATTTATAAATTATATGTTATGCCTAATTTTTTAATTAAAATAGCTTTTATAGCCATAATTGTATTACTATTATTAATAATAATAATTTAATTATTTATATAAATTATATTTATTAATATAATTATAATTGTCTTTTAATTATCCTTAATAGATTATAATTATAATTATAATAATAATAATAATAATAATAATAAATAATAATAAAATAATAATAATAATATAAAATAATAATAACAATATATAATAAAAATAAGATAATAATAATAATATAATAAAAAATAATAAAAAATTAATAATAATAAATAATAATAATAATAATAATATAAATATAATAATAAAATAATAATATAAAATAATAGAAAAATATTAATAATAAAGAATAATAATAATAATTAATTAATAATAATAATCATAAATAAAAATAAATAAAAATAAAATAAAAATAGATGAAATAATAATATAATAATAATATATATAAATAAAGTAATAAGATAATAAAATATAATAATAAATAATATATAATAAAATAATATAAAATAATAATAAAATAATAAAATATAATAAAAATAAAATAATAATAATAAAATATAAATAATAAATAATAAATAATATAATAAAATAAAATATATAATAAAATAATAAAATAATAATAATAATAATAAAAAATAATAATAATAAATAATAATAATAAAATAGATAATATAAATAATCAATAATAATAATAATATAATAATAATATAATAAAATAAAAAATAATCAATAAATAATAATATAATAATAATAAAAAAAAAAAGGAAAAAAAAGAATCATAATTATATTTTTAATAATAAAATGAAGAATATAAAGAATAAATAATGAAAATATAATAAATAATCATAATAATAATAATAATATAATAATACTAAATAATAATAATATAAATAATAATAAATAATAAATATAATAATAAATAAATAATAATATATTAATAAATAAAAATAAATAATAATAAATAATAATAATATAATATAATAATTAAATAATAATAATAATAATAATAATAATAATAGTAATAATATACATATAATATATAACAATAGTAAATAATAATTATTAAAAATAAAAATAAAAATAAAAATAAAATAAAAAATAAAAACTAAAATAATAACAATAATTATAATAAATATATAATAATAAATAAATAATAATAATAATAAAATAAAAAATAATAATAATAAATAATAATAATAAAATAATTAAATAATAATATTAATAATATAACAATAATAATAATAATTAAAAAAATAATAATAATAAAATAAAATAGGAATATCTAATCAGAAAATAAGGAAAGAGAAAAAACAAAAATAAATGATAAAAGAAAGAAAAATAATAAAAAAATATATGTAATAATAATAATAATAATAATAATTTGGTACTCATAGCATCAAATCGTTATCAGCATTGTCGTTGTAAATTCTAAGAAGAAACCTAGACCCCGCAATTGAATATTAATTATATTACGTTAGAATTAGCAACCATCCACCTTTGTACGAAATAATGACCTACGCAGAGTAAGGAATATCCTCATCTAATATTTATGAATACTAAGAAGCTTAATGATACTTTCATAGGAGACACAAGATTAAGGGTGCATGTCGAACTGTCGAATTCTAAGGAAGATTATTCCATTCATTCTGTGATCTTTTATGAGATGGCCCTCCGAGATTCGTACATAGAGAATCCCTTTGTCCTAAGTAGGATCTTGAGCTGCGGAGACTTGTCTTGTAATTAAAATAAGTTAAACTTGAGCTTTGATTTAAACTTTTGATAATTATTATTGACAATTTAAATGATGTGACTTTAATTAGACTTAGGGTGTAATATAATGAAGTTTTAGCATAGACAAAGTTTTGAATAGATGGAGGTTGTGTGTTCATGGTAGTTTCGGGGCCCTGACAATTAACGAAGTTATTTTATTTCGCATAATGATAAGAAGTTCTATGAAGTATTCACTGTGCACACCCATATTGACAGAACGGTAGAGTAAGTTTTTATTAAATATATTTGAGCAAAGTTTCTTCCATCCTTCAGCATTAGAAGAGTTTGCTAATACCATTCATGTGTGTTCTTTTGGCAAGACAAGCTTGTCTATTATGGTAAACCTAATAATGATAACTGGCAGACGATAGCCGATTTATAAATTATATAATTATGCTCTTACATTAGACTACACATGCTCTTTTTCTAGATGCTACTAACTAGAGTAATTTTTTTTGTAGAATTTAGGGAGAGTCTGCCGTGGACTCCTAACATAACATAAGCTATAAGTTGTTTATTCAATGTTTCTTTGCGTTAATTGATTTATAATTAACAGTCTGATACTAAGATTGAAAGATGTCGCAACAATTGATGAGTGTATTGGAACTGTGCAATTTAAAAAGTCATGTGTATAATTATATATATATATAATAATATATTATATATATACTAAATATATAATAATATATATATATATAATATATAATATATATATATATATATAAATATATATGATATATATATATATATATAGTATATATATATAAAGAATAGCGGCCCAAAATAGCCCTGAGTGAACAGCCGTGAGAAGTGAGGCATGTGAAGGATGTGATGCGTTTCCTAACGAACGTATCTGTGTTTTCGGTCAATAAGTATGCTGAAAACATTGTATGACCATTAGTGATATCAAAGTCTCTGCTAATTTGCCTTAATAATAGGTTGTGTGGAACTTACATTCAAGATGCTTTCCAGAAATCTAATACAAAAAGTACACTATGTGTTGTTTCCTTTAGGTTGTATAGCTTTCAGTAGAAATAAGTAAGCATCTTCTGTTTGCGTTTTTGTGAAACCAAACTGATTTGTGAGAGAAAGCCATTTCAGTCCAAGAGATAGTAAGTTGTACGTGAAATAATTTTTCAAAAATTTTACCAGTTGTATGTAGGATTGAAATCGGACGAAAGTTTTTCGGTAGGGAGGTATCAGAGCTCCTGGGAACAGGGGTAACTTTTGCAATTTTTAATTCAGTTGGATAATGATATAGTCCAAAATCGAGTGTTATAAAGGGCGGCTAACTATAGGGAAATTTCTTTTACAGTATTTGTTTATCCAGTTCGGGACATCCCTGAAAGTCAGACGTTTTTAATTCATGGACTATTTCGAACATACTCAACGTCCAGATGGGTTGAGTATTCTTAAAAATGCAAAATTCTGCCCTTCGTGTGGTCTTAAATAATAAGCAAAGAACCTCTCTGTTTCTGGAACTTCGACTGCTAATGCTGCCCCTACGGTTGTAAAATAGGAGTTCAATTCACTAACTATGCGCTGCTTGTTTGTAGCTATTTCATCATCAATTTTTAATTCTTAAATTTTTGTTTTTTGTCTTTGTTGACGGTTAAAATGTCCGTTAATAATGCCCATTTCGAACTGGACTTAAATTGATCTGGTTGAATTTACAACAAAAAACTAGCTTTAAAGATTTCCTTATTACTTTTTTAAGTTTGAAGAGTATTCTGTGCAAAGCAAGGGTCCCAGGTTCGCAACTGGTCGGGTGGGGAATGAATGTGAGCTTCCCTCTCCTTGGGCCTTGCTCGTCCTGCCTCTGGCGTTTAAATGAGTTACAACCTCCTCTTGATTAGGGCTTGCTCGTAAGTGACGTGTTTTATCTCTGTAAAAAAATGCATCGGTATAGTACCCATCCTAGCACTTTTATATAGATTGTGCATTTGTCTAACTGAGGTTAGTAATGCTTTTGTCAACACACTTATTCATGTCCTCTTTTCTTAGATTGCTTTGTGTTTTATGGAAAAGCAGAAGGAGGAGTCAAATGGGTCAAAACCATCAGGAGGATGGAACTATTGGCACAAAGGAGGATAAGTGTTTGGAATATTAATACCCTAGTCTTTAGAGGAAGCTATAAATAATGTGAGCTAAAGAGATTACACTCAGGTTTAGAATTGTCCCTGAGTTAGATATAATAGCAATAATTTAAGCAATTGAGAAAAATATATTTTAAAGTAGTTAAAGATAGAAAAGTAGAAAAAAAAATACAAATCGATACTAAATTAAGTAAAAACCAATATTCAGCATCTAAGTAAACAAACCAATTATCATACTATATCCACTATAATATGTAAGACAGTCACTTGAAAATGCCAAGTGTGTTTTGCTGAATTTAATTTTATGTAGTCCCAGAGAAGTAGTTAGTATGGATTTTTTATTAAAGTGATAAAAGACAAGATTCATTTTAACAAAGAAAATTTGAGGAATGTAAAGAGGGTAGAGAAAAAGAGAGAAAGAGAGAGAGAGAAGAGAGAGAAGAGAGAGGAGAGAGAGAGAAGAAGAGAGAGAGAGAGAGAGAGAGAGAGAGAGAAGAGAGAGAGAGAGAGAGAGAGAAGAGAGAGAGAGAGAGTAGAGAGAGAGAGAGAGAAGAGAAGAGAAGAGAAGAGAAGAGAAAGAAAGAGAAGAGAAGAGAAAGAAGGAGAAGAGAAGAAAGAGAAGAGAAGTGAAGAGAAGAGAAAGAAGAGAAAGAGAAGAGAAGAGAAGAGGAAGAGAAAGAAAGAGAAGAGAAGAGAAAGAATAAGAAGAGAAAGAAGAGAAGAGAAAGAGAGAGAAGAGAAAGAAAGAGAAGAGAATGAGAAGAGAGAGTAAGAAAGAGTTATAGAGAAGAGAAGGGAAGAGAAGAGAAGAGAAGGAAGAGTAAGAGAGAGAAGAGAAAGAAAAGAAAGAAGAGAAGAGAAGGAGAAGAGAAGAGAAGAGAGAGAAAGAGAAGAGTAAGATAAGAGAAGAGAAGGACAGAGAAAGAGAAGAGAAGAGAGACAGAGAGAAGATAAGAGAAGAAAAAGAGAAAGAGAAGGAAAGAGAAAATAGAAGAAGAAGAGAAGAGAAAAAGAAAAGAGAAGAGAAGAAAAGAAAAGAAATGAAAGAAAAGAAAAGAAATGAAAAGTATAAGAAAGAAAAGAAAAAGAAAAGAAAAGAAAAGAAAAGTAAAGATGAGAGAAGACAGAGGGAAAGAGAAAGAAGAGAAGAAGAAAAGAAGAAAAGAGAGAAGAGAGAAGAGAATAGAAGAGAAGAGAAGAGAAAAAAAGAGATAGGAAAGAGAATAGAAGAAAAGAGAAGAGAAAGAAGAGAAGAGAAAGAGAAATGAGAAGAAAGAGAAGAGAAAAGAAATGGAAGAGAAGGAGAAAAAAAAAAGAAATAGAGAAAGTAGAGATGGAGAAGGGAAAGAGAAGACAAGAGAAGAAGAAGATAGATAAAGAAAGAGGAGAGAAGAGAAGAGAGAAGAGAAGGAAGAGAGGAAGGAAGTGAGATGGAGAGAGAGAGAGGAAGGGGAGAGAGAGGTAGAGGAGAGGAGAGGAGAGGAAGAAGAGAGGAGAGGAGAGGAAGGAGAGAGGAGAAGGAGAGGAAGAATGGAGAGGAGGGAGAGGAAGAGGAGAGGATAGGGAGTGAGAGGAGAGGAGAGAGAGGAAGGAGAGGAGAGGGAAGAGGAGAGGAAGGTAAGGAGAGGAAGAAAAGGAAGAGGAGAGAAGAGGAAGGAGAAGGAGAGGAGAGGAGAGGAAAGGAGAAAAGAAGAAGGAGAGGAGAGGAGTGAAGGAATAAGAAGAGAAGACAAGATTAGATGAAGAGAAAGTGAGGGATTAGAAGGAAAGTGAACAGAAGAAGAAAGAAAAAGAAAATAGAAGAGAAGAGAAGAGAAAGAGAAGAAGAAGAGAAGAGAAAGAGAAGAGAATAGAAGAAGAAGGAGAAGAGACTTGGAAAAAATAAGGGGAATTTAAGAGGGGTGTAAAAGAGTATGAAAAGAGATTGAGAGAGTAAGTAGAAGAAGAAGAGAATTTAATAATAAACATTTTTAGAGGAAGGAGGAAGGAAGGAGAGGTAAGGAGACGGAGAGAAGAGAGGAGAGGAGAGGATAGGAGAGGAAAAGGAGAGGTAGAGGGTAAGAGGAGTAAGGAAAGAAGTGCAACATATTTTTACATTGAAAATTTTCTTTTTTTAGTATCAGGTATGTGTGATTGATTCTTGTGAACAAATTAAAAAAAAAAAAAAAATTCTTGGAAATTAAAAAAAAAAAATTTCAGTAATATCCAAAAAAAAAATTAACAAAGCAAAAAAGATGTAATTTGCAGAGACTAACTAGCTCATGAAAATTTGATGTTGACGGACAAGTAATAAAAATAATATGCCAAATGATTTCAGTTCCATTTTTTTTAAATTGAAAATTGTAACTGTTATAATTGAGCGACTTTCACTTTTTTTACTTAGATAATTTTTTTGTATGCTCAAAAGAAAATTGTTAAAGAATTTCCAACAAAAAAAATTTTGGTAAACATTGTTCCATAGAATCCAAATCGAAAAAGTTCTGCATATAGCAAAGAAAATTATTACTAAGAAAATGTGCATCTCTCTCGACTACAGTAGGCAACTGAAAAATTTCAACTGTGATGCGCCACAGCATGAAAAAGAATAGTTGCATATTTTTGCATTCTTAAAAACAAGATAAAAGTGGTTTTGAATTCGAACATCCTGAGTCACAAAAATTTCAAAAAAAAATCAAAAATGATCTACTTCCGTTCGCATTTGTAGTAATAGATCCCATTCCTATGATTATTTCAAAGTTTGAAGTCATTGTGCGAAAAAAACTTTGTAGAATCTTTTGAATCGAAAAATGTCAAAACATAACTTTTGAAAAAATGAAAAACTGAAAATAAGACTATAAACATGAAAAACAACCTAAAGCGACGTTTTTGAGATCGGAAAAAGCTGCGGTTTTCTTTCATCCCCATCAATTAATTGAGCCTGAAAAATTAAGAATTTTATGTTCATTTTTTCGGGAGGGGTGACATTTGGGTTTTCTGTATCCCTGAAGCAAATATGACCGCTGCCCTAAGCTAATGATGATTCGTATGGTAAATCTTAATTTAACATGATTATTTTACTGGGACTTTTTCGAATACTGGAATTGGAAAAGTTAAGAAGTGTGTTCTGACTATCACAGTGGTTCCGCAATCTTCTTTAGTGGCACACCCCCGAAGAAATAAAAAATAGTCCATACACCCATATCTTTTTAACAAATATATATATATGATATATAATACATATATATATATATATATACTATATATATATATAATATATATATATATAATATAATATATATTATTATATATATAATAATATATATATATATTTAATATATTAAATATATATATATTATATATAATTAACAATTACAGCAAACAAAAATATATATATAATATATATTTAGTTATATTATATAATATTATAATATATATTATATAAATATATATATATAATATATTTTAATATATATTATATATATGTATATATATATATATATAATATAAATGGTTCCATCCGTCGTCAAATGGGAACACATGAGGAACCAGAGGCAAGCGAAAAAACAAAATGACCAGAAGAAAGGAAAGGAAAGAAGTAAACCTGAAGTTAATTTTTGAAAGAAGAAAATGTGAAAAGTCTGCTAAATAGAATTGGTCTGACTCATATTATTCAGAGAGAATGCTCTTGGTTTCATAGTAACAGTTTAAACTTTAATAGGAAAGAAGATATTTTTACTATTCTGGTAATTTTGTAAAATGCAAAATTTAATACATTTAATTACATCTCATTTGAATCTGAAGAATGGCAGAGTTACAAATTTGGTTGTTGTGCTTATATGTCGTATGGTTTCTAAATGGTTTGGAATAGGAAGGAGGGGCTTAAGAGTAGGTCAAATTAGATAGGTATGGAAGAGATGAATAAGTGGAATGGGATTTTGAATTAAATTGTAGAGGTTGGAAAAAGCTCGTTTCTCAAAGTGAGTCGATCTTATGAATAGAAATTTTCAGATATTTTCCCCTCCCTCTAGTGCAAGGGGCTGAAAACCCACTTCTATCATTTGTTTCTTTTCGTGAATGGTTATCACCTAAAGCACTCACCTGTCGGCAGGTCATTCAGGAAATGGGGGTATGCATAAATAAATAAAGTAATAATATAAATAAATAAATAAATAATATAAATATAAATAGAATAAATAATTACATACACTATATTTAAAATAATTTAATGAGAAGGATGTGCTTGACAATAATTTAGAAATTCTTTGGTTGAAGTGCCTGAGAAACAGCAATTCTTATTTAAATTTAATTATTTATTTTATTGTCTCTTTTTGTCTGAAGATCTTCAACAGCACAAACGTTTGCTGAATAAATATGTTTTGACCTAAATAGATGCAGAAGTAAATGCGTTTGTGCTAAATTTGGTTTATTCATTTTTTCAATCCCACACCACCGAATTGACAAAGCTATTTTCATAAAAGTACTTCTTAAATTTGTATCTAACTTAATTTGCAATCAGCAGGGGGGGGGGGGGGGGGGGGGGGGGGGGGGGGGGTGGATCTTTCATGGAATGTAATATTAAGATGTGTTGAGTTTCAATTCATTACATTGAATGGATTAAGACTCAATGAAAGTCGTAACTTGGAAGGTTATAAAATTATTTAATAAATTTTTCTCTCAAATTTCTCATGTGTGTGATAATGTGTACTAAAAATAAATTAAATTTAAGGTTTTTCGTTCACGTTTGTCGCCGCACGCCCCACTGGTTTTTCGAGATGCACCTCAAGGGGTGCGCGCACCCCAGTTTGAAAACCACTGTTACTTTCACTCTCAGTCAAACTTTAATCAAAGGAATGTTGCTCTTCATCTACTTCATTTTTCTTGATTTTTCGTCTCCTCCCTTTGTTGTTGTTGTTGTTGTGTTTTGTTGTTTGTTTGTTGTTTGTTTATGTTGTATTTGTTGTATTTGTTGTTGTTGTTGTGTTGTTATTGTTGCTGTTTTGTATTTTGTTGTTGTTGTTGTTGTTGCTGTTGTTGTTGTTGTTGGTTGTTGTTGTTGTTAGTCTTTTTGTTGCTGTTGATTCTTTTTGTTGTTGTTGCTTGTTGTTGTTTGTTGTTGTTGGTTGTTGTTGTTGTTTGTGTTGTTGTTTTTTTGTTGTTGTTGTGTTTGTTGTTGTTTGTTGTTTGTTGTTGTTTTGTTTGTTGTTGTAATTCTTTGTTGTTGTTGTTGTTGTTGTGAGTTCTTTTTGTGTGTGTTGTTGTTGTTGTTGATTGGTTTTGTTTGTTGTTTTTGTTGTTGTTGTTGTTGTTGTTGTTGTTGTTGTTGTTGTTGTTGTTGTTGTTGTTGTTGTTGTTTGTTGTTGTTTTGTTGTTGTTGTTGTTGTTGTGTTTGGTTGTTGTTGTTGTTTGTTTTGTTGTTGTTTGTTGTTGTTTTGTTGTGGTTGTTTGTTGTGTTGTTTGTTGTTGTGTTGTGGTTGTTGTTTGTTTTGTTGTGTTGTGTTGCTGAATTTATGGTGATAAGGGCTTTTTTCTGTTGTTCGATGCATTTTTTTTCCCGTAAATATTGATTATATTATTTTAAGAACCCTCAAAAATACAATCTATAACGACACATCATTACAATAATTCTTTAATGACTGGAATAAATAATTATATACAATTTATCACTTTTAGCTAACTTTTGATTCGGAAATTGATACTGTTTTTAACAACTAGAGGGGAAAAGATTTCATTTATTCCATATGGCACATATGACCAGGGACCTCTTTAACCATTTCATTCGCCCTAGGCAAAAAAAAAAATTCACCTAAAGCATATGTAAAATTTTATATATATATATATGTATTATATATTATATATTATATATATAATATATATATATATAATACTATATATTAAAATATGTATGATATATATATATATATATATATATATATATAAATATATTATATAAATAATAATATATAAATATATATATATAAATATTTAATATTATAAATATATTATATAATTATATATTATATATATATAATATTATATATATAATATATAATATATAATAATAGTATATATAGATAGTATATATATATATATATATATAGTATGATATAATATAATATATTATATATTAGTTGACTGTGCAAAAAATTCGACGATTCTGAAATCTTCCAAGACACCCGCTAATTTTGTTTATATTGTAAAAACAACATTGGGTGCAAAATTTCACCTCAATGAAATATACTTTTAGGAGGCTGCTACAGCCTTGAACATTTAAAGGAATCGTTTAGAATTGTAGATTGTTTTTACAAATTGGTTACACATAAACTATATATATGTTAATTGTAAATTTGTTTTTTTAAAACTAAAAATTCCAAAGCAAAAAGCATATAGCAAAAACACCGAAAAGTTACAGATTATATACATTTCGTGAAATTGGGTAATTGGCTAACACTTTACAGTTTCTACTTAATAAATCGAAATAGCAACCCTTACAGCTTTATGAGTAAGTCTTATTGTAGCAGTATCGTAAACAAAGTAACCTTCGTCACGTGACTCTGGTATAAGTGCATCTGTTTAAATATGGGAAAGGCGTAATCGTACAACGATAGTTTGGCTATTTCACATACTATAGGAATATCTGAAAGGACTCAGCTCCCATAAAGCGGAAAACAATGGCATTTGTTTTATGAACTACAAATTAAAAAAAAAAAAACATCAGGTGAAAATAGCCGCTCTGTCTTACTGCGTAGATTAATGACAGTGTGGAAAAAGAGGTGCATCCCAAACAATGTTGAAATCCATGTCGTCGAAAAAGAAAAGAAACTTACAAATGAATGGGAAAGATTAGAAAAAGCAACAGAAATTAATAAGAAGAAAAACAGTCCAGTTGTCTGGTTCAGAAACAAGAGAGATGGAAAACGACTTAAAATCTGTTTGATATTGCGCATGCAAATGCTCTTGACATGATACAGAAAGACGAAGAATCGTGCGTTTTTGATGCTCCAACGGAAAAAAGACAAGGCAAAATGGTTGGAGTGGATAAAACGTTATTACGGAAAGAAAGAAGGATTGCCAGAAGAGAGGTGAGTCATTGCTGTTACAAAGAGAAAAAGAGGAAGCAGCAGCTGATGTAGCCGTAAGTTCATGTCAAGCACATCAGGGTCGAATAACAATAGTTCATCATTAGATGAAGAATATGTGTTAGAACCTCATCAGCCATCAACATCGAGAGGAATGAAATCAAAGAGAAAACGAGTGAAACTTATGGACACATCCATGCTTGCAGCTCTTGATGCTACCAAAATAAGTGACAGATCTGCTTCAAAAATCTTGATCCCAGCAGTAGAAGCTCTTGGTCACAACTGTGAAAAATACAGAATCAGCTATTCATCAGTAAGAAGAGCAAGACAACAAAACAGGAAGAAAATGGCAGAAAACTTGCTGAAGGATTTTCAAAACAAATTTCCTTTGCAAATACATTGGGGATGGCAAATAATGGACGATGATTACCTGTCATGCACAAATATCGAACGACCTGCCAGTTCCCTAATTCTGGACTAGGTGGTCGATAAGCTTTTTGCGTTCCGAAGCTTTACCGCCTGGTGGGAACAGGTAAAAGAATATTGCAGTGCTGTTATATCAGATTAGGTATGCAATGGGAATATATCTAGCAGATGTCAATGGTGTCCTTTGACCCACTTTCAGCCGAACACAAGGTAATAGGAGTGTGCCCTGTTTGCTTACTAGAGAAAGAATAGTGTAAAACACATGCTGTGGCTAAGCTTTCGCCATGGACATTTTTAGAATTAACATTGGAAAGCAGCTGTTTTTCTGTTTCTTTGCGCTGTGCTTCCTTGGACCTGGCATTTACCTTGTTTAAGCGATTAAATCGCGTGGGTTAAAAATGATACGGACAAAGTACCAACAGCCGCAGAGAGCCCTGTCATCAAAGGAGAAAGAGATAACAGACGCTGGTGATATTCGTACATTTGTTGAAGCGCAGCTTCAGAAACACCACCCTCGTATGATTTACAAGGAATTTTTCTTCGGCTGAAATGAATTTTCTTCGGTAACACTTCCGACACAGGAACAGATTTTAAAGTCCCGGTGTAGCATATCATTGAGGCAACGTTGCATGCTAAGGCAATTTACTGTATAAAAATGATTTAAAAACCAGTTTAAGCCTGACTCCAGAGAAGAAAAAAGGAACTGCGTGATATTTCCTGTTTTTAACAACAATATATATTAGGATCGTGGTTCACCGCATTAATGGCCATCAGTGCTCCACGTTCGGATTGGATCTTCTACATGAATAGGCTGCGAAAGTAACAAGGAAAAAGATATACCATGCAAGTGCTGCTCCCTAAAAAGTTTTGAGTCAATTTGTGGTACCTCTCGAGGGAACTGTCCTTGCGATTTTTTGCATTCAGATGGTTTTGCTTGAGACAAAAAGACAAAAATGAGGCAATGCTCTTAAAGAAACAAGGGGATTCCAGATGGGAAAAAAGAGCAACCATAAATCCTGAATCAATATCCCAAAAACAATTGCAGGATTTCGTTACAGCCAACACAAAACGATTCTTTGACATACTATCATTGCCTTACACATTTCTAGACAAAGATGCTGCAGATTGGAATGATGACGAAAGCTATATGAAAGCAAGAGAAATCGTAAGAGAGCTAAAAGTTGTAAATGATACTGCAAAGAGGGGTGTGCGGCTAATACAAGAATACACAAACTGATAACAATGATGAAGATAGAAACAGTACCTCCTACAGATGTTATACATCATTACAGAATCTATGCCGACAAAACAAGAAAACAAGTACTTCTTACATCATAGGGACAATATATATAATAAACAGATAAACTGTATTGTAATTAACTGCCTCATGGTGAAACTTTTCCCACTTAAAAAACAGTTAAGCGCAATACCGTAACCTAAATGGGGTATGGCAAATCAGCGAACTAAAAAATATTATTCGAAAACTTGTAGCAACCTCTAAGTGATCTTCAATCACCCTAAAAATTTTGTCACCCTAAATTGTTTTTACAATATAAACAAAATTGGCGGGTTTTGAAAATAAACTAAAAAAAAAATTTTATCCCTACATTATATATATCTAATATATAATATATATATAAAATATAAATATAATATATAATATATATATTATAATAATATAGTATATATTATATATATAATATATATAGTATATAAATTATATATATTAATATTTGAAAATATTAATATACGTATTTATATATATATATTAATATATAGTATAAATATATTATATATATAATATATAATATATATATTATATAATATTATATATAAATATATATATATATATAATATATAATATATATATAATAATATATATAATAATATAAATAATATATATAGTATATTATATATATAAAATTTATATTATTATATATATATATAATATATATAATATATATATAATATATATATATTAATATAAATATATATGATATATAAAATATATAATATATTCTTCTTTCTTTCCTTTCCCAGGAAGGATTCTTCATCCTGTCAACCACGGCGAAGGCTTAGTAAGACGTCACTCACCGGCACCATCACTCTCCTCTTCCAGCGCTCTGCAGTATTTGGTTCAACTGACATCTTCCAAAGAGTCGCTTCACACGATTCCGCCCATTCTTCTTCGGTCTCGCCTTGGCTTCTGCCCTCTGGTGTCCATGTCCCATCTTCTTTTCGGCATTCTCCCCTGCTCCATCCTCTCCAGATGTCCCACCATCTCAATCTCCCACATCCATCTTCAG